>MEHQ01003632.1:763449-773766 GCA_008828725.1 Saccharina japonica
CCTCACCCTCCCAGCACTCACTTGCTTCCATTTTTATCGTGTACACGGCTCTCAGCATTCAGTCATTCATACCCACGCACCACTATTGATACTCAATACATTCAGCGTGAGCCCCCCCGACAACAGGAAACACCTGATCTGACCCAGCTTTAGAATCTTAACCCATTCAAAACTGAAAAAATATCCCACACTAATTCCAAGTAGTTTGTCCACAAATACGTTGGACCAGTTCTTAAGGGGTTAATAATTATGGCACATACCCTCCCTTGCACCATATGCTTGATCGCAGCTACTCTAGTAATATGTACGAGTAACCACATTTCCTTAATACAAATTCCTTACGAGTAGCGTCCCTCAAAAAGTATGCGGTTTTTGCGTCCCCATCGTGGGTGATAATTTTGTTTTCGCTGAAATATTTTCTGAATGACGGTAAGGTGCTCCTTAACCCATTCAGAACTGAAAAAATGTATCCCACACTAACTCCAAGTAGTTTGTCCCCCAAAACGGGGGATCAGTTCTTAAGGGGTCAACCCTACATTATCGTCGGAATGTCACAGGCAGTCTTACTGTTTTGCAGTATGAGTTTTGGCATGTTTTTTTAGGTCATGGGATTTTTTGTTGATCGGGTTACCAAAACTGTTCATTTTTTGTCAAAAAAAAAACACAGTTTTTGGGTTGGGATACAGAGACCTCTCCTTACGTGACCAATCTCAGAAAAAAAAGGATGCTTCTCTACCATACGTATATACGTACTGTAGTACGTGTCTTGCTATCTACCGGTATGTATCCCCTCGTATGTTACCATATAGTAACCGAAATACTGCTTGCTGCTGTTACATGCATTGTATTGTACATATTCATATGCTATACCGTGACGTGCTATTACGGGAGGCCATAGTAAACAGGACCTACGGTAGCTGTGAGGGTATTACCTGCTGATTGACGTCGTCGAGGACACGGGTTCGAATCTCACTTCAAACGTTTCTTTTTTCAGAAACGCTTGCGCGTGCGTCCCTAAAAAAAACACGTCTCCCTGGTTCCCCAGGTATTGAAACGAAACGGGTAGGTCAACGTACGGCCGTATACGGTACCGACGTCCCAAATATCCCGCCGTTCAGAGGGGGGGAGAGTGTTATAAGGATTACCCTGGGCAGGGTAATCGATCGATCTTTTACCCCTATAGCTCAGCAGGTAATACCCTCACATAGCCACAAAACCCTATACATTTCCCTATTTTTACCAACAGCATTTGATCCTGTTTACTATGGTCCTCCGTACTAGCCATGGGTACCAGGCAGGTATGCAATGCATGTATGATATATACCACACTCTGTACGTGAGAATGCCAGAGGGGAACCTTTTCGAGTACATAAAGAAGGACCGGTCCTCGGAACCTTTTCGAATACATAAAGAAGGACCGGTGCTCGGAACCTTTTCGAGTACATAAAGAAGGACCGGTCCTCCCTACGAACACTTCAGGACTTCCGGACAGAATGATACGTTATTGATGCTACTGCGACGGGAAAAGGAGGAGGAAGATCAGAAGCCTGCTACCTGCTATATATTATTAAAGTAGCACATACATGCTGCATACTACGAGTACCTACTACCTACTACACAACAACAGCGGTAGTACCCACAATTCCCCCTTCTTTGGTCTTATTCTCTTATTTCGGCGAATGTTTATGAGTGGTCAACGCTGAAGGCCCGACTGGAGCTTATCATGCTGCACATTGCCGGATAAGAAACACCAAAAAAGCTCAAGCCGAAGCAGGTATATCTATACTTCGCATATACAGAAAGGAGTTCGACTTTGTGCATGTAGATAGTATAGATAGGGCTCATACTTCCCCTTCCGTGGTTTTCGTTTTTTTCGGCGTGCTTACGAGTGATCAACGTTGACGCTCATACGATTAACACACATTGTCGGATGGCAAAGACACAATATTAAAAAACCCGAATATCATACCGTCAGACCCCGGACGAAGGGGTTTTATAGGGCCTGCCTGTGGTCTTCCTCGCTTCCAGAAGAAGGAGGCGGGGTGGGGCGCGGGGCGGGGCGGGGGGGGGGGGGGGGGGGGGGCGAATAATGGTTCGTCGAAAGCACAATGAATATTGACCAAATACTCCGCTCAAAGCTCGCAACGTTTATTTAGGTTGGCTAGCTTGTTTCAGAGACATTTTTGGCGGGTTTTCTTGTTCGCATACTTATGTACATACTTCGAAGTATATATATATCATTCGTTCATACTGGCTACGTAGTACATCATGAGGGATCGTATACCTGGTATAATATCATGTACAATAAATAACAAAACAAAGAACGACATGTGGTTATTGCCAGCGCACGGGGCGGTCGTGTTAACTATTAACCAGTACTGCATTTGGTCCTTGGACGGATCGAAGCCTTATTACGAGCAATTAGCTGTCAAGGACCTTTTTGAATGCCTCATCCAGATTCACGTGTTGCCCTAATCAGTATCCTAAACTATTGTTGACACGTCATGAAATCGAGCAACTGCAGTCTCACCATCGATAATACAGGTACACTAGCGTAACTACGACTATACTGCTGATACCACGTTTAAAGGATTACCCTGGGCTGGGTAATCGATCGATCCTTTTACCCCTAATAGCTCAGCAGGTAATACCCTCACATTTGACGTCGTCGAGGACACGGGTTCGAATCTCACTTCGAACGTTTCTTTTTATCAGAAACGCTTGCGCGTGCGTCCCTAAAAAACACGTCTCCCTGGTTCCCAGGTATTGAAACGAAGCGGGTAGGTCAACGTACGGCCGTATACGGTACCGACGTCCCAAATATCCCGCCGTTCAGAGGGGGGGAGAGTGTTATAAGGATTACCCTGGGCTGGGTAATCGATCGATCTTTTACCCCTATAGCTCAGCAGGTAATACCCTCACACATGCATGAATATCGAGTACACACACCCACCCCCCATCCTTGTCTTAGGCGACAGATGGTGGCCACAGGCGGCGAAACAGGAAGGGGATAAGATTAGCAAAAACGTTTTTTGTAATATATGGAAACAACGTAATGAGCGCCCAAGTGTTGGAGGTGTCTCTATTAGGAGTAGGAACGGTGCTCCGTCTCGAAAGGGATGCGTGGTCAATGGTCAAATGACTAAGGCAAGCAACAAATGAGAACGCCCCCCCCCATCACTAAATAAGAGGTTGCCAGCCATAGCTGATAAAGCTGTATGGGAGAAAGTAACCAAAGGGCGAGCTGGAATAAGGTGGGATAGCGTAGTGGAGAAAGTATGGAAGGATATAGGAAACCAAAAGAGAGCTGGCCATAGAGAAATTTAGCGGATACAAGACAGAAGTAAAGAAAGGATAGAAAGAAGGGAAAGGCTAGCGCTAAGAAAAAAGGTGGAAGGGGAAGAACACTTAGAGATATACGGGGGGTTGAGAGAAGGAATAGGAATGAAAAAAAGTACTGCATGGGATTGGATCTTCGCGAAAAATAAAACAATGTCGGACCGATTGCTAACCTCCTGCCAGAAGAGAAGGAGGTATACCAGTAGCCGGGAGGAGGAGGAAGTAGATGCACAGATGTGCCCATGTGGCAAAGCCATAGAGAGTAGAATTCACATAGTGGGAGAATGTGAAAGGTACAAGGAGGAAAGGGAGTGTTAGAGGAGGAGATGAGGAAAATAGACGAGTGTGACATGGAGCAGTTTGGTACACTAAATAGTAGCGAGAAAACGATCGCTATCTTAGGAATAGATGGTGGCCACAGGCGGCGAAACAGGAAGGGGATAAGATTAGCAAAAAGTTTCTTTGTAATATATGGAAACAACGTAATGAGCGCCCAAGTGTTGGAGGTGTCTCTATTAGGAGTAGGAACGGTGCTCCGTCTCGAAAGGGATGCGTGGTCAATGGTCAAATGACTAAGGCAAGCAACAAATGAGTACCCCCCCCCCCCCCTCACTGTGTGAGCTAGACAACCAGGGTACCGTTTTTTTTGTTTTGGCGGTCACCAAGCTGGCGGTCGAGTTAGACCATTTGTGCGGGGTCGAGAACCTTTGCTCCGCACAAGGGTAATGATCGTATCACGCAGTGTGTGTATGGTAAGGCACCCGCGAGGCAGTTACATAGTGCTCCCATTCATTGCTGTCTCAGGAAGTGGCCACACCAGAAATTAAATTAACTCATTCAAGCTGTCATCAATATGCAAGTCCGCCTCACAAGCGGTTCTTAGTAGGATGCAGCTCACCCTTCATGCGACTCGCCCAACACCTCACGGCGCTTCGCGCTTGGTGCTAGCAATGTCTGCCTGGTCGGTGACAACCCGACATACTCCGTCCCGGCATTGTAGGGATGCGAGGGTCAATGGTCATACGACTACGGCCGTGCACGACATGAGTACACCCCCCCCCCCCGCAGTCAGACGATTTCCTATAAGCTGGCTTTCTCTCTCAACAAACAAAGACGATGAGGAGACCGAAAACGCCGAGCGACATGTACGTCTGTATTACGAGGTATATTCGAAGTATATATTATGGAAACATCTTCATGCGATCTTTCCTTTTTAGACGAGATCTTGCCCTCGGGAGAGATCTTTCCCGTCATCGTGGAGACATCTACGCATCTCCGACGAGATCTTTCCTGTTTAGACGAGATCTTGCCCTCGGGAGAGATCTTTCCCGTCATCATGGAGACATCTACGCATCTCCGACGAGATCTTTCCTTTTTAGACGAGATCTTGCCCTCAGGCGAAATCTTTCCCGTCATCATGGAGACATCTACTACTTACTGTACGTATCATATGGTATGTATCTCGACGATATCTACAGTACTTTATTTCCCCCATCATGGAGACATCTATCTCGATCAATGTACATATCATACATACGAGATCTTTCTTTTTCCCTACGTACGAGCAGATCTTTCTTTTTCCCTCACATGGAAACATCTCTCGATCGACAAGGTTCTTCCCAACACCACAACAACAACAACAACAATGTTTTGTTGGGTGTACCCCCGCATGTTATTATTTTTAGAGAAAAAATATACCAGAGGGAGAGAGGGGGGGGGTGGGGGGTGCTATATATATATATATATATCTTGCTGCGTGTTTAGACTGCACGGCAAGGAGTTATTATGCTATTATGTACATATAGACAGGGAGGACTGGGGGATCGACAGGAAGGGCCAACTTTTCTACTACATGCATATAATACAGCTGCTGTATTAGCAGCAGTATTCATGACAACCCCCCGACGGGACACGTTTAATGGGGTGGCAACCAAAAAATACTAACTTTTGTGATATCTCAACCTAAATGGGCTATGACCCTTTCTGTATGGGCTATATGGGCTACGACCCTTTTTGTATGAGTAATGACCCTTTTTGTGGAGGGTCATAGCCCATAGATCTCAACCGTCTACGAGTACGTCTACGAGCAACGTCAGCGCCCAGAAATATTATGGGGGTAATAAGATCGCGTTGTTGCGTCCGTTATTGCGGTACGCTGTACGACTATGTATGTATGTATGGGCTATGAACCTCCAACCCTAACCCTAACCCTAACCCTAACCTTTTTTTCAACCCTAACCGGGTCGTTGCCCATAGGTTGGTACCTACTACTACTGCCACTAGCGGTACTCGCATGAATAGTGGTGTGCTGTGGTGTACCGCTCTTTTTATTAACCGAGCATATATATATATATATATATATTATAGGACCACCATGCGGAGCGGTATCGACCCGCGGGGAAAGTCCTGGTTTCCGTGGTTTTCTACTTTCGGGAATGTTATGAGTGACCAATGTTGAAGCTCATCCTGCACATTGTCGGATGGCAAAGATAATAATGATATATAACCTCATCTCCGAATGATATATCCTTCAGTAACCCGACAATGTGCAGCATGAGCTTCAACATTGGCCACTCATAACATTCCCGAAAGCAGAAAACCACGGAAACCAAGGAAACCTATGCGCAAAGTCTAACATCCTTTTATGTCTACTTCCCGCCCAGAGTTATCTACAATAATAATACTCCATCTGTTGTCCTTGCTCCCTCCTTCTTCCCAATATGCACTCTTCACGTTATATTCTTAAGTCCTAAGCCGCATCCAAGCTCCATCCCCACGCCATCGGTGTGGGTCTGTCATGCCCCCTCCTCCCTGCTCCTCCTCGCTTGCTGGCGGTCTCTGAGTTGGAGTTTGAACCGCGATACCCTCCTGGAAATGGCGACCTGTGTGGACACCGAGACGACTTGGGGTTATATGTTATATGTTGTTATCCTTGCCAGCCGACAATAACATGTTATTTTAATAATAGAATCAGCTTTCAGCATTGACCACTCAAAAGCACTCAGCACTCCGAAAGAAGAAAACCACACAAACACGAAGAAGAAGAAACAAAAAGAGCCCTCTCTCTCTGCACGTATATTCATATAGTTTACCTGCACGCATTGACATGTTGTGTGGCGGAGGGCCACCACAGGGCGGTTCTTCTTCGCATATTTTCCAGTAAGATATTACCAGTAAGATATTGCCAGTAAGATATACGAGCGTTGCCGACAACCCCCATCGATCTATTTTTATTTTTTTCTTAACTGTTTCACCGAGGTTTCACGGTTGCAAAAAACAAATCCTATAAAATATCACCACTCTGTTCCGAAATATAAGCAAGTTTTGTATTAAATAGTAATATACAAACGTTGCTTATATTTCGGAAAAATTGGTATATGTCCAAGTATTTTTTTCCCAAACAAACGTGGGCACAAGTTCTAGATATATATTAGATATACCCCGCTATGGGCGTAAATGTAAGGATCATTTGGTATTCATGTTCAAATCTAAACGGTCCTTATGTATCCGTCCATAATAGTAAATAAATGCGTGTATGCATGCCTGTACTGGCATGTGCTACTCGTAAGGTACATGAATAATGTACTATTAATGCGTATATACATCAATCAGCTGTTTGTATGTGTAGTGTGCCGGTCGCCCCGATGGTCTCATAACAGGTAGCCACGAAGCCTGTTAGGTTGGAGGTCGAGGGTTCGAGTCTCCGTGTCGAGATTTTGATTCTTAAATTACACCAACTGGACTGTCGAGAGCGCATATTATAGCGTGGGTAGGCACAAATCGACGAGAGTTGACGAGGGAAGAAAGTGCTGAAATCTTCTCGCGATAAAATTGTAAGTCAAGAACCGTACGTAGTGGGGGAGGAGGGAGAAGAGGCTACTTTGTGACCCCGGATCTGAGTTACGAATATTAATATATACGGTAGGAAGGAGAGAAACAAGAAGGGCGGAGATAATAAAGGGGATGGAAAAAATAAAAAATAAAAAATAAAAATGTGTGTGTGTTGACATTAAACCGCGTTCTTTCTACCCGTCGACACCCAGCACACCCATTGTCCGTGCCGATTCTGCATCCTACGAACGAAGAGATATATATATATATATATAATATAATGATATAATACAAGTCCTGTGGCCACAAAACCACGACACATCAGAGATACTACTGTATATCAGGGCGGATTTACGAGATCTGCCTCGCTTTTTTTATACTGTTTTTAGTGGGGGCATTTTTTACATTTTTTTTTAATTCAATACTAACCCTAACTCTAACCCCCAACCGCGACATCGATTGGCATATCGTGGGTTGGGTTTAGGGTTGGGGTTAGGGTTAGGGTTAGTGTTGATATAAAAACAAAAATGTAAAAAAATGTCCCACACTAAAAACAGTATAAAAAGAAAGCGAGGCAGATCTCATAAATCCGCCCTGCAGGGCGGATTTACGAGCACTGTATAACAACTGGTTTTCGTTTTAGGATGAAGAACCGGCACGGACACTGGGTGTGCTGGATCTATGGGCTACATATAGCGTATAATATATATATAACATATATATAACCCTCCTTTTTTTGGAGGGTCATCGTAGCCCATAAGTAGTGCTGGATGTCGTCGGGTATATAGAAATATGTGAAGAACACTCACACACACCATGTGTAGATTATACGACAGGCACGACCTACACATGCTAGCAATGCACAGAACGGGCCGTATTGCATTTTTTTTCCGGCCAGAGTTGTTAATATTGATGAAACGATGACGCGTGTTTTCTTGCCTTGTCGTTTGTCGTTGATCAGGCGGTACGCGCCAGGTCTACACGATTCGAACCTATCTGGGATACAAGCTATGACCCTCCAAAATAGAGTCGAACGGAAATAGTTGTTTCGCGCAAACTTTCTTTGCACTAGTCGTAACTGGTACCAGGTAACGGCATACGTACATATGTACCTGACCTCTATGGGTTATGACGTTATGACCCTGTCCAACCTTGTTCAGGGCCGTGTACCGTGTATGAATATGTAATACTCGTACGAGGATGTCGACGGGTAGAAAGGACGGTTTAATGTGAAGAACACACGCATGTAATACGAGACCATGAAAATAATATTTAGTACCAAGGGCATTATGTATGTAATTTCTTAAAAAAAGACTGGTGGTTTTGTGGTTTTCCCCATGGATGGCTAAACGGGGGAGTGGGGTTCGTCTCTTCCTGCCTCGAGCCTGTGGCGCGACGAACTGACGAACGAACCCTGTTGTTGTTGTTCTTCCTCTTAGCGCGGTTAGTTGTAGGCCTACTTCCCGAGCAATAATGCAAAATACGCCGTGACAATATAAATGTCACGGTTTCGTCTCGCTGTTATTAATTGTTCTATATTACTGTAGCACATCGCCATGAGCCTTCAAGGGTAATACCATAATATTCTAACAAGAACCAGCAGGTGCATAATAACATATATTTACCAGTATATTCTAGCTTAGCTGCCACAGGGAAGGCTGATAGCATACATCAGGAAGCATTGTGATTATCAGTTTTCCCCTGTGTATATATATCGAGTTTGTGCGGTGAAAATTAGGTTGCATTATTGTTTATTGTCTGATTTCCCCTCCGTATATATATCGATTTTGTGCGGTAGAATTGTGGGTTGGTTGATTGAGCGAAACCGCGAGGAGACAGCAGAGTGCGACCTCGCCCACTTCAAGCCACGCAACGCAAACACGTTTTTTTCCCCCGTATAATAACAACAAATATAAACGACAAAAACGACACCACAGGACACCTCACTAATAAGAAACAGGAAAGCTGGCCCAGGCTGGATTTCTTATTCGAGAGAGGGTGCTTTCTGCACTAATTTCAACGTAAAGGCTCTCGAAGTTCTTATTTTAATTATAAATATCTCCCTGTATTTCTTACGTAGTACCCTGTTTCTTATTACAGAGTAGTAGGTGTCCTGTACTGTATGCACTCCTGAAAAGGTCATAACTGTTTTTTTCTTTCAACAATGGAGTGGATGTGATAAGACTGAGTGAGTGACATCTGGCTCGGGATGGGCTTCAAGTATGGCCCACAGATATTATAAATACCCCGAATACCGAATACGAATGCCATCCAAGTTATACGAAAACGGACCAATTACCTATGCAGAGGTAATTACCGGCCTTCCTAGCCCATACCATTACAAGGAGATAGATGGTGGTCACACGCGGCGAAACGGGAAAAGGGTGAATTGAATACTACAATCTACAATAGCAGAGCTACGGTAGAATGTAATTGTCCGTAGCATGGGCATTGTAATATCTAAACCAAGATACCCATATACTCATATACCCGTATCAGTGCGTAGTGACTACTGTACATCACAAATAGATACGTATGGATGCCAACGTCCATATGCTAACAAAGGGGATAAGATTAACAAAAAGTTTAAATGCAGTATAAATACATGGAAACAACGTATTGAGCGCCCATCCGTTGGGGGAGGTCTCTATTCAGGAGTAGGAACGGTGCTCTATCTCGAAAGGGGTGCGTGGTCAATGGTCAAAGGACTAAGGCAAACAACGAATGAGTACGCCCCCCCCCCCGCTCCGGCTCGAAAGGGATGCGTGGTCAATGGTCAAATGACTAAGACAAGCAACAAATGAGTACGCCCCCCCCCCCCCCCCCCCCCCCCCCCCCCCCCCGGATATTACGGGGGACCGTAGTAAACAGAACCTCCGGTACACACAAAAACCTATGTATTTACCTCTTTTTACTAGAACAAAATCGGTCCTGTTTACTTTGGTCCTCGGTAATAATAGTGGATGATATCGGGTTTTTGTTTTACGTGCACGCAGCTCCTGTACAACACGCTAAATACTATACACCCCGTAGGATAAAGATCCAGCAACATGTTCGGGACATCCACCCACCCTCCCACCCACCCACCTACCCACCTACCCACCTACCTACCCACCCACCCACCCACCCACCCACCCACCTACCCGC
>MEHQ01003632.1:778471-798705 GCA_008828725.1 Saccharina japonica
GGGGGGAGGGGGGGGAGGGGCGAGACAAGTGGGGGGAGGAGGGGGGGGGGCGTGTCGCTTGAGTGGCATAGTGCGCTGTGCCCTTCACGGTTTCCCTGGAGGCCTGAGTGTGATACACACAATATCTATATACCGTTCAGATCGTGAACTAATTCTACTGGCAGTTATCTGCTTTGCACGCTTGCTTGTCTCGCTCACTTGCTGTGTACCTGGATAAAATACCTGGTATAATATGTGCATGTACATGCTGTAAATACGTCGTGTAAATATATATGAATAATATGTTTCCCGCTGGTATAATGTACAGATAAATGTACGTCGTGCCTGATATACGTATATATGGTATATATGTTATGTTTCTATGCATGCATGCATGGGACGAATCATCATGGATGGATGGGTTACTACTGCTGTTGTTGCTGTCTACTATACAGGTGTCATAGAGGTTACGAGATAAGACGGCAGTAGTAGTAGTAATAGTAGGATCGTAGGCCATAAGGTTGTTGTTGTTTTGTTGTTGTTATTGTTTTGTTCCAGTTGTTCTTGTTATTATTACTGTTCTTGTTCGTGTACTCTTATTATTATTTACAGTACAGGACACCTAATCAAGAAACAGGAAATCTGGTCCAGGCTGGGTTTCTTATTTGAGAGAGGGTGCTTTCTACACTAATTTCAAGATAACGACTCCCGTATTTATTATTTTATTATAAATCTCAGCCTGGCTTTCTTACTAGCCTGTTTCTTACTACAGTAGGTGTACTCTTCTTAGGATGATATATAGCACTGCCGTTTTACTACTATTAATATGTATATACCTGGTATATACTTCGTACATCGCTTACTGCTCGATTAATATATATGTAGATTGTAGTTGTTCTCAAACGACACCAACTGCTGTCGAGAGCACCTATTATATACTGGTATAGCGTCGGTTGGCACAATTTGACGAGAGTCGACGAGGGAAGAAAGGTGCTGAAATCTTCTCGTGATAAAAATGGAATAAGGCACGTACCGTAGTGGGGAGGGAGGAGAAAAGCCTACCTACAGTAGTGATCCCGGATCTGGGTTACGACTTAACCCTTTTAGGACTGGAGTCCCGTTTTGGGGACAAATTACTTGTAATTAGAGTGGTCTGTCCCCAAAACGGGACTGCAGTCCTAAAAGGGAGAGATAAAGGAAGGGATAAGAGAGGATCAATGGGATATCATACTGCCTGTACATATCATATATAAAAAGAAAAACAAAAGTTTACGAGTACGTCCAGCTCTCTCTGTAATTTTTTGTTTTGACCCTTTCGTTTTTTTTGTACGTAGCGAGTGTATTAATCGAATCATTAAAAGTACAGCAGTACGCGTACGTACGTACCCAGGTGCCGCTGTTGATATTTTGTGTAATTTGGAACTTATTTGTCGTGCTCGTGTGTGTGTCTCATAAACATGTTTGGTCATGCCAAGCGAATGAAACGACAAACAAATGACGTGTATTTACATGTGATATATTATACATATCATATATCATATAGTAGTGTGTTCTTCACAGTAAACCGTTACGTGGTTCTACCCGTCGACAACCAGCTCACCTAGTCTCAGCGTGCTGATTCTCCACCCTTTTACTTGTTGGTCACAAAACTACGGCTTGTAGATATACATCTACTTTGTATCATATACTTTTTGTATGTCAAACGTTGATAGTGCAGTAAGGAGAGTAGATAAGGCAATGCCCATTTATGTCATCGTACCGGATACGATAAGTACAACAAACAAATAGATTCATACAACACGCCAGCAAGACAGATATGCATATATATACATCGAAAGAGAGGCAACACGAAGAAAGAAAGACGAAGACAAAAAAGAGTACAAAAAAAAGAAGAGGAATCACACCAACCAACCAGAGATACATGTTTATAGGTGCGTATCATTTCACATAATTCATATACGAGTTACTTTCTTCGTTCTTTTTTTTCGTGTGCGGGGTGAAAAAGGTTTCTGAAAAAATCAAAAGTTGCATTTTTTTTAACTGGGAAGTCTGCAAATAACGTACCACACAACAGGTATAAACGCATGTATCTGATTGTTGATTACCGTTATCATCTGCCAGGTATCTCTCGGTATATCTCACATCACGAGGAATCGAGAATCGAGAATCGAGAATACACCTATCTACGAAATTTCGAACAAATGAAGTTCGGGAAGGATGGTTGCGAAGTTGCGAAGTTTACCAGCCATCATGTCTCACGTCTCAATATACAGCAGGTAAAATCACACATGGCATACATCCCGTTTATTATTATAGTATGTTATCTCTCGTGTTTGGGAAAAATGTGAGTTACTTTTTTTCCAGCTTCACCTGTGGATGTTGTTCTTTCACACAACAAATTACTACACTGGGTTTCGAGCAGTGGCCGTAAAACTGCCCGCTCAGGCGAACTTCTCAGACGTGCCCGCATAAAATTATGCTGTTTCTAATGAGGTACCGCGTTTTGTGACGAAACCCTAAGGTATTCGTTCCGGACGATGAGCATATTCTTGGCTTCGACTAACGGCGGCCACCACCCCGACCCGGACCTCTAACCCTAGCCCTAGCGAGAGGCATGCCTGGTTGGTGTGCCACCTGGTCGTTGTGCTTGGAAAGGCTCTATTTCCAATGCGGGCACACCTAAGGAAGTGTGCCCGCGCGGGCAGTTTTACGCGAGCTGGGTTTCGAGAGCTATATATAATACGTGTCGGTGTCTGCGACCGTTTTTTTCCCACTGATTTCATCCAAACACCTCGACAAATTGACGAAGAAATGGGCGAAAAAAAACAAAACATAGATATTGAAGATATTTTTTGGCTCTACTGCTGTAGTTGTTATGTGCTAGATTTTGAAGGAAAGTACGGCAAATGTTTTAAGTTTATTCATACGCGCAGGATTGGTTTTCGAAATCGTCTGTCTGTATAACGAAAATGCGCGAGAGATTCCATCATTTTTTACCCGAAATTGCTAATTTTGGAATACAATTTGGTCGGTCTTCGAGATTTGTTTGTTGATGAACACTGGTGTATAGCTGTGTAACTGCTTGAATTTTGTGTTGATATATGTTATTCGCACTCGCTCGCAGCATCGATCCCCCTTGTCTCTGCAGGCACCCTCCGCGAGAGGGCTGCGTACCTGTGTGGCAACCGAGACTATCTGCAAGAGGAGTTCCTTACAGATTCCCTTTCTATAAGAACAAGGGACCCTCCATCCTTTCCCCCCTCTGCGCTCTATGGCCATACGACTACGGTCATGCATGACATGAGTACCCCCCCCCCCCCCCCCCCCCCCCCCCCCTCACGCTATACAGCCTACCCGCGCTTGCAGGTTCTGCGTGCGATGCACTGCGTCTGCCATATAGGAGGGTCATGTCGCGGTCCTGTTCATTCGGCGCGTCCCGACGACCTCCTCTCCTGGTGACGATGTCCATCCCCAGGTAGGTACCGATTCGCCCGTGAAGGGCTCCCCACTTTGGAAATTTGTTGAGGGGTGCCTAGCCACTCGTGTGTGTGCGGGGAGGTCGCTGTGCAGAAGCGGGCTGGCGCGGGTTCATCTTGTTGCGCTCCGGCTCTGCATATATAGAGCAGGTGCGCGCGCGTGTCGCGTGTCCCCGTCTGGTGCATCGCAGCAGGGGCACACCTCGCCCGCCACGTATACTCCTCAATACCCACCATCCGTCTCCCTATCCCCACCACGAACTTTGAGGGGGGGGGGGGGGGTATGTGGTTCGGGGTCAGTCCGTTGGCCACACCCGAAGGCAAAGCGGCAGCTCCAGTCTCCTGGAGTCTCCTGCGGGCAAGGCGAGGCGAGGCTTGGCGAAGGCTCTTGTCTTCACCCTGCCTAGTGCGTTGCGTCCGATCCAGACGGGCGCACCGCCTCTGGCAGGTGGTCCGAAGAAGCTGTGTGTGTGCGCGGCGTGGCGGCCCCGGTTGACCAGCCTGGTGCCCAATTTTTTATTGGACTTTTCTGGGAGTCTTTAGTGACCGTGTCGTGCGCCTCCAGCATCACAGGTGACCGGGACCCCCCCCCCCCCTCCTGCATAATGTGGGCGTAAAAAACGACTTGAGGAAATGTTGAGCAATGTAGCACACCATTATGCCTACCGAGTTGAGAGGTTGTCAAAACACCTTGTGGGGTTTGCTATAGAGATTATTCAACGTCCCCACAATTTTCTTTTTACGCCCACGATTTTGCAAGTGTAGGGTCCAGACCACCTGTGATGCCGACCCTCTCAGGGCCTTGGGGAGCCGTCCTCCTCTGTGCCCCGAGACTCTATACGCAGTCCAGTAGATATTTCAGGGACGATGACGGCCACCTCCTACCTTTCGAACTCCCCGTGTGATCTCGAACCGCCCTCTGGCTCCCTTCGAGCTGGGCGATTATGGCGCGCGCTTCTTACTCGGTATCCCAGCGGTGTCGGGAACGTCCGCCAGAACCTCCGGTAAGACGCCGAGCCGTTTTCTCTGACAGAAGCGGCATTCTCCTCGCTTCCGTCAACGGTGACCCTAATCCTCACGCCCCCCGTCGAGAGGCGCGCTCGGGCTTGCGGACGAGGCTTCCGGCAATGTCGAGCTGATCACCCGGGCAAGCTCTCCTGGAAGAAGGATTGTGACCCTCCGCCGCCCCCGGTAGCTCAAGGTTTTTTCCACGCACTCAATGCGCCCCATTATCTGCCCTCCTGGTTGCTCCAAGGGGGGGGGGGGAAGTCGTATCCAAGGCACGCTTAACTTAGTTTTGTCTTCCGTACGAGGCATTCGATGGCGATGAGAGCCGGCGCTTGCATGCCCGTCATGTTCGGCGAGGCAGAGCGCCAGGCGGCTCGCTCCGCCTCCGTCCCTCGCGACCCCCACTGCGCGCTCGACACGGTGTACTCCTCTGTGCCGATCGGGACTCCCTCCACAAGCAGTCACCCCTCCTTCTTCAGCGATGCGGATGTCGACACCTTGCAGGAAGCGAACCCCCCTCCGCCGCCGAAGCGTGTCCTTTCAGGGGTGGTACCACGGTCATGCTGAGAATGGCCACGGTGCCGATTTCGTCTATTAATAGCTCACACAAGAGACGGGTGATACCCCTAGCTCTAGCCGTGTTAGCCGTGACCCCCATATGTCCGACAGATACACCGTCCTTGTCTGCGAGGTCCCCCCTTCCTTCTCCTTCAAACTCCTCACGGAAGCGCTCCACGACCCGGCCACAACGCCAGGAAGCACATCCCTGGCCTCATATTAGGGTCAAAATGATAGACCGCGCTGGAGAAAATGGACGTCTGGGTCTCCCCGGGGGTGATCCAGAGTAGCACGTCAGCTGGACTCCCGCCATAACATTTCGCTACAAACGTCGTGAGCGCGCTGGCACACAGTTGGCCGCCTCCGCAAGCACCGCCGCTCTGTTGACCGTGTTGCAGGCGTTGGGGGGAAATTTTTTAATGCTACGGGACAGCTCACGGGGACTTTAATTACGCGGGCGAAGCCGGCGCTATACTCATGAAACTCCTGTTCTGGCAGGTTCAGGAGACAGCTCTTTTATGAGAATCCTCGGTAGACATCGATCGACAAATCCAACGACCCCGTCATGAGCTCTGAACGGATCACGCTGGTTAATGGCTCCGACCCATTCTAGTCTTACAGTGCTCATACCTTGGTCGGTGATACGTGGCGTGGGCCGGTCAGGCGTCTGGTAAAAAAACATTCGGCCGCTGGTGTGTAGAAAACAGACGATGAAAAATCTTGATCACTCGCGGTTGCGCAAGAAAAATACCGTTTTTCATGTTTGACATCGATCGACAAACACAGCGACCGCGTCATGAAATTTGAACGGATCGCGCTGTTTAGAGGCTCCGACCCACGCTAGTGTTACAGTGCTCCCCTCTCGGTGGATGGTATGTGGCGGGCGCCGGCCAGGCGTCTGATAAAATTGATTTTGGCAGCCAATGTGTTGGAAACAGACGAAAAAACTCTCGATTCCTCTCCGATGGCCAAAAACAGAACTTTTTGAAGGTTCAGACGAAGACCATAGGACGCGGCAGGCAAGCTCTCGCCTCCTAGACTACGGGTCGCAATGATACCTTCGAGATCGTTATGTAGATTCACTGTTCATGCCCGGTACGAAGTGGGTTAATCGTGGGATGGGTATTTGTCGAGATCGAAGGTCAATCGTCGCATGGCTGTCGCGTGAGTGATGCGGTGTTTGCGTGCTGTGGGCTTCTTGTGTGCGGCGTGATTTCGCGTGGCTCCCGTTAATAAAGCGATTTGATTGGTAGATGGCTGTCGTGGCTCCCGTTAATAAAGCGATATGATTGGTAGATGGCTGGCGTTTTCTGTCCCGTCTGATTATAGACTTGCCGCGTTGGGGCAATCAGCAAGAACGAATTATTTTCCCGTGTCTTGTACATGGCGCTCGTGCCCGGAGTCCCACGTGCCCCACCTCTCCTGGCCCCGCGACCCCAGCCTACCTCATCTCGCGATTGGCGTCCTCCAGTTGCGGCCGCCACTATCGCATAGCCCCCGCGGCAAGGAGAGGAGCCGACTTCACGTCATGACAACGTAAACCGACCAAACATTTCCCCCCTAATGTAGTTAGGCAAGACGGCAAGAAGAGCTGCCAGAATTCCACCCCTCGCGCGCCACAACACCTCGACGACTCAAGTTCGAGCTTCGCCTTCTCCGATGCTTCTCCTTGCTGCCTTGTGTCCCCTCGCCTCGTGCACGCCATCAGCCACGGGAGCACGAGGAACACGCTCTTGCCAACGCGAACCTCTGTCGCCGCTTGATGCGGTCGTCCGGTGGTTGCAGCAGGGCAGGCAGGATGACCCACAGCTTAATCGCTAGCAGGAGCGCGTTCGGCGGCGCCAAGTCCCGGTGCGGCCAGTGTTTCCCCAAAGCGGGGTTGATTCTGCCAAGCGCGCAAACTCCCAGAGGCACACGTTTACGCCTGCCAACTGCAGCTGCCCGTCGCGAAGCGTTACTGCAAACCATTCAGAGAAATGGCATCGAGTGGTGGCCCAACACCCTGGCTGTTCTGGTCCCATCTGTACCACAACCCTCGACTGCGTAGGTCCATGCCGCCTGTGAACCTCTTTTCGATTCACTCGGCCCGGACTGCGAAGACCCGGGTCCGCTTGGACCATTGCCTCCAGTGCACCCCTTTTCGTGTGCCAAGCTCCGCAGTTGGCGTTTGGACAGCGGAGTGGTGGCGCGGTGCCGCGTCTCTCACGAGGTATTTCCCCACACAATGCACGTGGAGCACGTGGTGTCCTTGCCAACATGGTAGACGTACCGCTCGGTGCCCACGCTGGAGACACACACGGTAGACCCCGTACGCCACTTCTCCCCGAGTGTCGCCCAGAAAGGCGCCGGGGCGTGTCCCGTTCCCGGCCCCCGTCTCCTGCACCGCGGGGGACTCTCCAGTTGGTTGGTAACGTAGGCCCGTTGCCATTCCTTCCAGTCCTTCTCCGCCCGGGTCTTCGGCTGTCCGCTCTTCCTTCTCCCCACAACCCGCCGATTTGCACCCCACCCCCCACCCGTTTCTGCTGCTCCGCTTCCCTCGCTATCTCCACCCTCTCTCCTAGCTGCGCTCCCTCTATCATCCCCTGCCACTGCCCTACGGACGAGGGCGATGCGCTGCCCCCGGGTCTGGGGCTCGCACCCGGCTCGTGTCAGCCCCTCTTTCCGCCCTTGACGCTCGTGGCCCCCTCCCAGATTATCTCGGTCGGCCTGGCCTAGCCCTTGTGACCAATCCTCCACCCCCCTCGCTTGCTAGGCGTGTACGCTACCTTCCTGGGTGTTGCAGAGGCGGTTCTGGGTCTTGTGTGCGGAAAGGCTCCCGATCGTCCCACTAGCATGCTATCCCTGTCTCGAGTGGTCGTCCGGCTCTTTGAGGCACCCGGAGCATTGTCCCCTTTGCCCCACCTGACCCCTATTTTGCAGGTCGCTCTCCAGCACCCAGTCCGTTCCCTCTTCCTGTGGCGCCGCCACCGCTTTCGCAAAAACGAGGCAGCGCGGCACCCCCTCCCACGCGTTTTTTTACCACGAGGGCCCCATCTTGTCAGGCATTCCACCCACTCGGCGTCGAGGCCCGCCAGGTGCCCTATGGACGTGAGGTCCAACATAGACCCCTCCGATTTTGTAGTCGAAGCAAGTTATCCATTTTTACTACGATTACGAGTTCTGCTACTTCAATTACTACTATTAATACAGCACTATTAATACTACAGGTACTACTGCTGTTAATAATATTTATACTACTGCAGCACTACTGTTGCTGCTATTGCTACTACTGGTATGTTTCTGCTGTTGCTGCTGTTTTGCTTGCTTACTACGAGTACATATCATAGCATGTACGCGTATCATACGGCCTTCAACTCCGTGTACCGAGTACATACCTGGGTAACACGTACCAAGGTACGAGTACCTATAGTGCAGCACTGCTGCAGCATGCATCGCGCATCGTACCATCACATCCGGCAACAGCAGCAGCAACAGTAGCAGCAACAGCAACAGCAACAGCAACCGCAACAGCAACACTAGCATTGCTGTAGCAGTAACAACAACAACAACAGTAGCAGTAGCAGCAGCAGCAAACAGAAGCACAGCAACAACAAGCAGCAGCAGGGTTTGAATGACAATACGCGCATACATGCATGCGCATACATATCATACGCGCTCATGTCACAAAAACTGAAAAAAACACGTCACCAATAACCAGCTCATATACTGCTATCGTATCATACGTGTAGACTTGGTATAGATACAACTTCGTTCGACACTCGCCTGCAGTGCAAACATAAATGGAATACGACGTATACTCGTAGAGCAAGCACACACGACATATCACGAAGCTTGCAAAGATGAGTACCAGGTATCAACCACTCATGCGTACGAGTAGGTCATACTACTCACAGCTGACGTATATTTGTGACATTTTTATAGAATGCGCTATCTTTGTGATTTCGAGCTACAGCAGCAGCAGTATTAATAATCGGCACGGACACTGGGTGTGTGTGTGTGTGTTCTTCACATTAAACCTTCCTTTCTACCCGTCGACATCCAGCACACCCAGTGTCCGTGCCGATTCTTCATCCTAAAAAGGTACCAGTTCTGTGGTCACAAAACTACGACACAGAGATACTACACTCAGTGCAGTAAGCAGAGCAGACAATGCAACGCCATATACGACAGGCAAGACCTACCCTGCTAGCAATCCAGGTGCATGCAAGAGAAAAAAAGAGAAAAAAGAAAAAAGCGAAAAGAAAAAATAATAAAAAGTAAATATACTGAAGCAAATCAATAATCAAGCAACCAAATAAAAAGCATGACAAAAAAAGAAAGAAAGTGTCGTGCTTCTCCCAGAGGAGATGCGACCTCCAATAAAAAACCAAATGAAATGAAAGAAAATAAAATGGACCGAAACAGCGCCAACAGAGCAAGACTGAGAACGACAGGATAGGACAGCCAGCCGGAGCACACCGAAGGCCAGCCGAGGCAGGTTTGTGCCCATAGTACAGGCAGGTTCTACCAGCTAGTCGGTCTGGCACCTACTCTGTTTGCCGTCTCTTTCCTGCTTTCGTCCGTCCTGGTTTCCCTATGACCCCCCCCACCCTCCGTCTCTCTTCCCTTGGGCGCCACCCATACAACGGGTACGTGGCACTTCCAACTCAATTCCGTTTCGTTCTCGTGTAACACACGAGAGTCCCGGAAAGAGAACGGGGAATGACAAAACCAAAATGAATACGTACGTAGCTAAGCCACCAAAGAAAGTCCTAGGACAAATACGGAAGGCGGAGAAACAAAGGCAAAAGCGATCACGGCAACATAAATAAGTGAAACAAAGTAAACGAAGCAAATGATGCGAGGGGTTGTAGCATCGCTGTCGTGCCCCCCTTGAGAAGCAACAACAGGCAATACAACAATTAAAAAAAAAAAAAAAAAAAAAAATCAAACAAACAAACAAACAAAGGGAAGGAAAGACCCCCAGAAACAGTGCCGCGTTCGAAGCGGCTACAGAGTGCTGGATGCTGGATATCAGCGGGTAGAAAGAACGGTGTAACGTGAAGAACACAACACACACACGTAGGATGTACGACGTACATACGAGCCATACTATCAATACTGCTGTTGTACAGCAGCAGTACCAGGTAGTCGATACCAAGTACAGGGGTACAGCAGTAGTAGCCAGTTTCACAAGTTACATGGTAGGTCGTTCGCGCGTACATGTGTTCCTCGTGGAAGGACGAAGGACACATGTATGTATCATATATCATAGATCGGCGACCTCCCGGCCTAGATGTTACCAGAGGGTCAACAGCACGACTTTACAGAGATGACGGCTTCGACCTGCGTAACCCATGTGAACCCAAAACCATTCTGCGCACTGATTTTTGCATGTTTTTAGATAGCACCACACCAGCCATCAG
This sequence comes from Saccharina japonica, assembly GCA_008828725.1. NCBI lineage: Eukaryota > Phaeophyceae > Laminariales > Laminariaceae > Saccharina > Saccharina japonica. The sequence continues at coordinate 788,898 of MEHQ01003632.1, forward strand.
CCATCGGGGTGAAGCCAACTAACCGAGGATTTTTATTTCCAGATCGCCCTCAACGAAAACACCACAACAGCAGCAAGGTCCTTTTGCTTACGTATACTACGTACTACGCAACTCCCCGGAACATCGCCCCGGGTCAACAGGAGAGCACTCACAAGGAGGTCGTTGGAAGCAGGGAGCAGGATCGCCCAGGATCGCGTCGTCCCAAAATGCGGTGCAATTACGAAAAGCGGCGCAAATTAGTGCGGCGCAATTATTGCCCGTTCGAGTAACGGTGACGTTTCTCGATTCCCGAGCAATCATCCAATCTGCCGAGGAAACATGAGACTGCTGTACTCGTAGACATACATTGAAGACTGCTTGTTGTCGGCTGCTTCATGAAGGCTAGGCTGCGGGGGCAGCTCTCGTCAAGGCTGCCACATCGGCAGGTACGGGGCATAGAGAGATCCCGCTCGCGTGTCACCCACAGAAAAATAAATGCTCGCCGAGCTCTCGACCCTACTACTACAGTAGTATGTACAGCATAGAAAACCTCCCTCTGCCGTTGACGATCCGCCCTGTCACAGCAAGCGGTGCTGATCTCGGTTAACAAGGTATGATACGTACTCTTTACTTTAAATTTTGAAAGCAACGGTGTACTGGTACATAGACTACCGGGAGTCCACATACCATACCTGGTACATGACAGGTACCTGGTACGTCGTACGTACGAGGATAGACGAAAAATAAGGGAGCAAGCGCAACCAGCCGTAACACCTACCAGGTATCAATGTGGTGTCCTACAGTACGAGTACATCCTATGTATCATATCATACCATTCACGCGCCATCAGGAGTACAACTCGCTCCATTGCACCCTCCGTTGTACCCTGCTGGTAGATCGGTGAAGAATAAAGTGCACCAGTTAATTGGCTTACGAAGTCATAACGTCTGAAGTTGACAATGCATACTCGTATACGATACAGCTACAAGTAGTACTTACTTCAACTACTGTGCCTACCTACGAGTACGTACGAGTTCGTACGTACCAGAGGTATGCGTTTTGCCAAGCATGCATGCGCCACTGCTCGAAAACAAATGATATTTACGAGTGCGAACTTGAAAAAAAAAGTGTTGAGAGGTCCTCCCTCTTCCTCCTCTTCTTCTTCCTGGCCCTCGTTTTCTACCGCACGTTCGCCCCACCCGCAAAAGAGTGCGTTCTCGTGCGTACTACTACGGAGGGCCATAGTAAATAGGACCTACGATAAACACAAAAAAACTATATATTAACCAATTTTTACTAACAAATATTTGGTCCTATTTACTATGGTCCCCCGCAAATACCTACCTCTCCACCATGCTCCCTCGCACGCTCTCTCGCTCGCGGCTCGCGGCCCTATTTCAGTTTCAGGACGGTAGCATCATCATACCTTCAAGATTAGCCTTCTTCCCCTGCGAGGGCGCCCATCATGTCAGAAGAAGATGCGGCCACATGCAAAAGCTGCATATTCCGACTGCGGTTCGGCTTTCGGAGAGCTATCTACGAGCAACTGTTTTTGGTGAGGCAACTACTGCTAACACTGTTTTTGGTGAGGGTGGCACGGTTGCCTTGAGTCTAAGAGTATATTATTCCGGGGGGCCATAGTAAATAGAACCTATGGCACACCCAAAAACCTACCAGGTATGTGTTTAACTATTTTTACTAACAAAATGCAGTCCTATTTGCTGCTGTGGTCCCCCGTAATATTCGTACTGCTGTGCTACCACTTTGTACATAAAATATAAGGACCATTTTTACGCTCCTATTCAATCAACACGTTGCTTATATTTCGGTACATAGTAGATTATTTGTTTTTCCCTCCCGACAATGTATCTTACGACCTGGTACATGCTACAGCAGTCCGACTTGAATCGAATACCCTCTTTATCACCGCAGTACGTTCGATAGTAAGTCTCTCTCCTATCACATTGAACCAACAAAATAACCCATTTCCTCCCTCTTCAAGGCCCCTACTTACCCCTATCTCGCCCCCTTTGGCAAACCCTAGTTTATCGTACGAGTAGTCAGCACGTTCGGTAAAGACTTGTATTTTTCTCTTGGCTTTCCGCCAATCAAAACACCCCTTTGAACGATTTGACCAATCAGAAAACGGCGGGCACGAACACCCCCCCCCGCTGTGTTACCGCGCGGTTGCGCACAATCTATCGGAAGATTTGTTCATTGAGGTATGGTTGGTGTGCTGGGTTCTCCCGAGCTGCAATTGCTACTCCTCTTTTCCTTGCATGCTATATACCTGGTATGCACGTGACCCCTTTTGAACGAAGGTGGTCAGGAGACGGCAGGTTAGGCCTGTGACGAGCGGCGGTGTATGCTTGATGCATTCGTTTTAGCCTGGGAGCTCGTAAAGTTGCGGCTACGCAACGAGGCCCAAAGCGGCCGACTCCTGACATGTGTTTGCTTTTTTAAGAACCGCGCCCACCGGCGTTTTCTGGGACAAACAAGTTGGAAATTAGTGTGGGACATTTGTTTTTGCGATATATACAGTAGTGCTGGTTGTCGTTCAGTGTTGGCCGCGTGTCCGTGTCATGGTATTCCCGTCTCCCCTCCATTGTTGTAGAGGTGTTACTTATAGTTACTATTATTTGTTTGAAGAGGAATGCTTGCCCTCTCGCTCAAAAGCTTTGGAGAGGCAAGGAACCGCTAATAATATGAACCAGACACGTGTGAGTGATCAAGAGTGACCAGAGTGAACCTGCACAGCAGTCGCGTTTGCCCCGTACCGCCTAATATAATGCTGGTACCGTAGCATTTAAGGCATGCTTTTTCTTAGCATTTGGCGTCGTCGGCTCGATGCTCTGGAGCCGCTCTCGGCCGCTCAACTTTTGTGTGGCGTGTGTCTGCTCGAGTGCTGCTGGCTGTCGCAGCAGGCTCAAGGAGGTATCCTTTTTGGTTGGATTTTTTTTGCTCTCTTTCCATCTGGGTGAGTTGCGCTGCAAGCATGAGCGAAAGTATTCCGTGTTTGAAAGACTATGAACATGATACGGATGATGCGCGATTCACGCGTGCATTCTTAACCTTCCCCCCACCTACTACAGCACCACGTACCGGCAAAGCATTACGGTGACAACAACATGACATTCAGGGGAACACCAGACGTCGATGTCGGGTGGTCCACGCTCAATTTTGTTTGTGTACGAGATCGAGATTACGAAATTCCGATTCCGTCTCGTACAGCAGAATCTGTCCCCAGGAAATGTTTTTGTCCGTGACGCGTACATATGACACGAGCTAAAACAATACCTGGTACGTAGACGCGGCTTTGGTGCTGTTCTTTTGAACCCGGGGTCGCCGCATCGGATTGTGCGGGGAGAACCACTTACAGTGGTGGTGGACAGGATCCCCCCATTTACGTTGGAAGGTGAAGCAGCAGACCGACTTTTCTGCAGTAAAGCACAATATTAAATATGTTAACACATCAATTGCCTCCAATATGGTTGTCTGTCGACCTCTGTCAACCCCGCGCACGCCACCCTTTTGATGTTGCTGTTGTTGTTGTTGCTGCTGCTGCTGCTGCTGCCGTTGCCGCTGCCGCTGCCGCTGCCGCTGCTGCTGCTGCTGCTGCTACTGCTGCTGCTGCTGCTACTGCTGCTGCTGCTGCTGCTGCTGCTGCTGCTGCAGACCAATGAGCCGCTCGTGGCGTTCGTCCGCAAGCTGGGCATCAAGGGAGATGGTGACGTGGCGCGCCTGTTGCGTGTGTTCCTAGCCGTCGACATCCGGGGAACCCACAGGCTGGACATCGAGACATTTTTCGAGTACTTCGGCATCGAGTTCACGGAGTACAACAAGCGGGCTTTCCGGCTCCTCGCCTTCGGGGACCAGGTGCGCATTACACCACTGCTGTGGACCAAAATACAAGGACCCCTTGGTCTTCATGTTAATGTATAAACGTTCCTTATATTTATGTCCGAAGTGGTGCGTTTATATGTACCTTGCGTGCACAGCAGGAAAATTATACTGTGAATAAGAGACCGGCCTTCTCGGGCGCGCCAAAGCCTCTTGTGGCTGTAATCTACTAGTTTTAGTGTACGGGGGCGGTCACGTCAAGGGCTGTCAAACCGCGAACTCCTAGCCGCCAATACCTATGTTGGCGTTAGCATACTACGTAGTTTTAGTGCAGAATGCGGTCAGTGAAGGGGGTCAATCCGCGGTCTCCTAGCCGTCAAGGCCTGTTTCGGCGTTATTTTACTAGTTTTAGTGCAGGGGGCGATCATTCAAGGGCTATCAAACGGCGGTTTCCTAGCACGTTTGTCTACGGGGGGGAGTTGCAGCCTAGCTCCCGGCATGTTTATGCATTATCGACTGGCGACGCCCATCTCCTCTGGTGCTATCGATGCCGCATACCACTCTGTCCGTGAATGTAAGGATCGGTTGGGTGTTGACATGAAAAAAAAACGAATGATCCTTACTTTTTCCAGACAGAGTGGCATATACATCGTATGTATGTAGCACAACCCTCGAGTAGCCGGGGGATGGTGTACTCATGTCATGCATGGCCGTAGTCGTAGGGCCATAGATAGGCCCTCGCACCCCTACAATACCGGGACCTAGCACGTCGGCCCTTCATCGGTCAGGAAGACGTTGCTTGCACCAATAAGCGCGAAGTGCCGTGAGGTAGCGCGAGGAGGGATGACTTTGACTGTATTCCGTAGCACTCTTTCCCCACTGGAGTCTACCGCTGAAAAATGCGAGTAGTGGCCCTCGTGCTGGTTGTGTCTCGGCAGTGTTCCCTCCGTGTGTGGCTGCCGGCTGCCAGTACAACGCAGGAAGACTCGAATTGTGCACATGTACACTGCGAGATGTGCTTGGGTGTAGTCTGCGACACGGTTCCGCCGACCAACCAATCGCCGTGCTTCAATTCAACAGGATACCGGCAGGCGGCGAGGGTCCGGAAAGGCAGCCGAATTGTCGATGGTCTTCGACCAGTTCTTCGTCAGCATGTACAACTACGGTGAGTCCAGTTCGTTCCGTGTGCATTTTTGTGTAAAAGAAACCCCGAGGGGCGCAGGGGTGTCGACTCTGGGTAGTGTTCCTCGTTCCATCTTTTTTTTTTGTGTTTATTCAGCTGCATCTTATCTCCAGAGAGCAGTCCGAGGTCAAACATGGCAGGAGACAAAGCAATACACAGGTGGGAAGTTCGAGACGTCTTGAACATCGTTCCCTATTTCCGACACTCGTACCGCCTGTCTAAAGCGTGACGCCACGTGCTCTACGAACCCTACGCGGCCATAGTTTCCCATGTATAGCTACATATATATGCCGTATGGCATTCCGTCACACATCTCAAGCTTGTTAAAAGCAGCAGCTCGGGCCGGGGAGCGTGAAAGCCTTGCAGTATTGTGGGGGATCCCTCTGATGTTGTCTCCGCCACAAGTTGCCACTCACTCTGCCTGTCCCCACTGGTTTACGTAGCGCAACTTACCGGGTTGGAGCACCCCTAGGAAGCTAGTCTGTTGGTCGGTCCCGCCAATTCATGTGCTCGCAGAACGGCAATATTCCCGTCAAAACCTCCAAACTGCAGGGCACTATAAATAGTACAACAATGGAGGTGTACAAGCAGCAGCCACTTAACAAAAGCAAAGTAGTATTTTTACAAGATTGGAGGTATATTCTCTTTTAACAGTGGATCAACAAAACGGGAGCTGGGGTGCTTGCTCCGGAGTTCATTCATGCCCACCCCAACCCTCCGCGTCACCTCGCTACTTTCGTTCATCTTCAAAATCGCCGTTTTTTTGTCACGGCTTCACCTTGTCACCCCACCCAGTGTCCCATCCACCCAGCCCTTTTACCCTCCGATATCGTCGACGCTGTCGTCCCGCCTCTCCCACCCACCAGGCACCCTCCTTCATGAGGCCCTGGTGCGATTCGCCTTCGACGTGATGGCTTCAGGCAAGGAGACTTGCAACAAGCAGGACGTCATGGAGCTCGTGTCCCTGCTGCATGCCGACGTGGGTAGGGTAAAAGAAACCACGGCCACGCTGATGGGCATCATGGACCCTCATAACCGGAACAAGATTTCGTTCGACACGTTCAGGTATGAAGGCGTGAGGAAAGGGCGTGAGGGCGGCGGCCGCTCGCGTCACCGCTGTACGCACAGTACTTCTCTCGCCCTTTGGAGGCTACCACATCCATCCATCTACGATTTTTTTTTTGTGTGTGTGTGTGTGTGCGTGTGTGTTGTTTTTCTGGGCTAATTTTGAGGCAAGGAACGTCAGCGCTGATTGAGTAGAGGCTAGTAGGGTATCCCTATCTAACCAACAGCTCTATCGCCCTACTACGGGTAAGCAGTATGCCATCCCTTCGAACCAACAGCTCTATCTCTATCGCACTACCACTGTTGTCAAACAGTAGGTCGTCCCTTCTCACCCACAGCTGTATCGAGCTACTGTCGGCAAGCAGTAGGCCATCCCTTCGAGCCAACAGGTCTACTTACAGTAGTATCGCATCCATTCTAGCCCACAGCTCTATCGCACCACTGCCGGCCAAGCAGTGTTAGGTCATCCCAATCAAACCAACAGATGTACCGCGCTAACACTGCCGGCAAGCAGTAGGTCATCCCTATCTAACCAACCGCTCTATCGCACTACTCTGTTGGTTTGCAGGAGGCCATCCCTTCCAACGAACAGCCCTACGGCACTACCACTGCCGGCCGAGCAGTAGGTCGTCCCTATCGAACCAATACTTCTATCGCCCTATCTAACCAGTAGTTCTATCGCACTACTGTCGGCCAGTAGGGTGAGCCTCTCTTTGGGACACCTCCGTATCGTCAGCGATTTCGTGTTGGCCCCGGCTAACTCGTTCGCGGACACAGACAAGCTTGAATATTTTGTCGAACATGCCCCCTTCCCCTTAGTAAAACTCCCCCATCCATCCGCACGTGCGCGTTTTTGTTGGGGGGGGGGGGAATGAAAAACAGGAGAGAAGAGCGGAGATTGGGGTCCATGCTCTTCCCCGCTTTCAAACTGCAAAAGATTCTTCGAGCGAAGGTAATTTATTTACAGCTTCCGGCACAGGGAATATAAGCCGGGAATCATATCCGCCTCGTTCGTGGTCGGGATCATCGTCGCGGACCGAAGCCGAATGTCGTGTGCATGGCTAAAGTCGCGTGCAAGAGTTCAGTGAACGATCCAATTTTAGCGTAGCGGGTGACGAAGGAGGGGATGAATAAATAAATGGGCGCGAAGATTACACCGCGTTTTTGCGTTTTTGTCACGTGTCTGGAAATACACGAGTGTGCGCGGCGCGGTGTTGGTCTGCTGGAACGATGCATTTTTGTTGTGAATTTGGCCTTGAAGGAATGATAAACCAGCTTTCAGCCCTGCCGTAGAGTGGGCCTTCGTATACCGCGCATACGAGCTATAAATGGCGGTTTTGTGCTTTTTGGCGTACAGTACACGCCGAGCATGCCATGCAAGCCTCCAACAAGAGGCAGGGCAGGGCGCCCCTGAGAGTGGCCGGTTGTGGGTGCCGCGGTGATTGTGTTTTTTTGTTTCTCAATTCTTGCTTGGGGTTGGAGTTGCTGCAACCCCCCCGCCCGAGCGGTCCAGCGACTACCTACTTCAAACCTTTTTTTACCGGGCAATGAATGCCCCTTTCAGGGGTGGTGGGTTATTTTCGGAGCCTCTCACCCTGCCCACCCAGCACGGAGATCGATGCATCGTGTTTCTCCCGTCGGTAGCCTACCCCCCCTCCCCCCCGTGTTCCGCCACGATCGTACGCGCGGCTCCGTGATTGAAGCGCCTTTTGAGTCCCCTAACAGGTAAGTACTTCCCTCCGTCCCGTCATTGTAGGGATGCGAGGGTCTATGGTCATACGACCACGGCCGTGCACGACATGAGTACCCCCCCCCCCCGCTCTCATCACCACCATCCCTATGACCCCTACCACTACCACCACCACCACCACCCCCCGCTTTCCTGACAAAACTCAAAACACGTTTCTCGGGGAGCAGGTTCTCGGGCAGTGGTTTTGGCGGCGGGCGACGAAGAAGCGGCGAAAAGCTCGTCTCATCGGAGCAGACCTGTGTCGAGAGTATACCAAGTAAGCCTTGTCCCAAAAGGGTGTGGCGCTCTGGTATCAACAAGACCCTTCACAGCACGCGCCTTTTATTGACTGCGAGCAAGTGTCGCGGTCACAGTAGTAGTAGTAGTAGTAGTAGTAGTAGTAGTAGTAGTAGTACAGTATGCGACAGATGTTAAGCTCTCATTTCTGGCCGGACTGGAATTCATTCTTCTGAAAGACTGGGTGTGTTCCACACTATTTTCAGTACGAAAGAGGTCGCATTCTTATTTTTTCCCCCCAAAAAGTCTCAGTCTCAAACTGTAAACGATCAGATTCGTACTGTAGTAGTAGTAGTCGCGCGCGCAAGATCGGTGTGTAAAATGTAAGGTAGCAAGCAACACTTTTCTTCAAATCTCTTACAAGGGCTAACGGCAGTGGTTCTCAGGTGTTTTTTGTGTGTACTGCTGACTAATTTTCTGAGCGTATGTATGGTGGTGCTATCTCAAGAAGGCGGTGTACTATAAATCTACTTGTTTCTTTAAACCGTGGCTCTTACTTTTCCAGCCCAAACCAACTCGGGGGGGTGGGCGGGGAGAGGGGGGTACTCATGTCGTGCATAGCCGTAGTCTGGGAGGGGCGGGGGGGGTTACCCTCAGGGGCGTTCTGGACAATAGCAGACTATAAGCAGACTATAAGCAGACTATAGCCGTAGCCTTGGTCACACCAGGTGTCTTCCCCTTCCTCCGCCCGGTGTATGCTTACCTTCACTTTCATCTCGCATATGCACATACGTAGGGTTCAGCATCCCCACTGCTCGTCGATCGGCATTGTGTTTTGACCAGTCCATGTGAGATTCGGAAGCTGGTCGGATATTTTGAGAGGTGGGCGAGAGAGCACGAGAAAGCAAAAGCTTTTCCCGCTGAGTTGGGCAGCCTGCTATTCATAAAATAGGTTGGGGAGTTTTTTTGTAGTACGTCAGCTGCTGTTGATAGGTGTCCAGACCGCTTTTTGAGAGCCCCCGCGACGTTCTGCACGTGCTCTCTATGTACCGCTCTATAGTCGTACGGCTACGTATACACGGCCATGCATGACACGAGTACCCCCCCCCCCCCCCCCCCCAAGCTCACCCTTCATGCGACTTGCCGAACACCTCACGGCACTTCGCGCTTGGTGCTAGCAATATCTGCCTGGTCGGTGAAAACCCGACATGCTCCGACCCAGCATTGTAGGGATGCGAGGGCCTATGGTCACACGACTACGGCCAAGCACGACATGAGTACACCCCCCCCCGAATCCTACGTACCTCGTACGTACTGGTATACTGCAGATACGTATATACGTTTTGCGTACTTGCAGACGCGTAGACGTGATGCGTACCAGGTAGACGGTAAATGCTAACGGCGCCCTCCTTGTTGCAGGCTGAAGGACGAACACCTTGAAAAGCTGAAGCTGGCTAAAGGCACTGGAGGCGGCGGCGAAGGCGCATCGGTAGGGTTGGGCCGAGGAAGAGGGAGCGTCCAAGTGGGCCTCGCGCAGAGCAATGCGGCAGACAAACAGGTGCGGTGCGGTCCACCGCAGGCCCCCCGCCCTACTTGTACAACAACCCTTCGAAAATTCACCACACTACTGTAGTTATAAGTGGTTTGTGTTTTTTTCGCCAATATCATCCTTGCACCTGTCCATGTTGGGGGGGGGCACCCCCCCCCCCCCCCCCCCCCCCCCCCCGAAACAAAAAAACACTTTCTAGTAGAGGCCCCCTAAACAAACCACCCCT
>MEHQ01003632.1:802792-818624 GCA_008828725.1 Saccharina japonica
CCCCCCCCCCCCTTCTATGGTAAAATACGACTACAGCCATGCGCGACATGCGTACACCCCCCTCCACCCCCCCCTCACGGTACGAGTGGATTTCTTGCATATAGCCCCCACCGATGCGTAAACCAGACTGCGTATATTTCCTGCGTCGGGAGTTTCCTGAATCAGCTTTTTTTTTATCCTGAATCAGCTGTTTTCTGAATCAGCTGTTGCCTGAACCGGCTGTTGCCTGAACCGGCTGTTGCCTGAACCGGCTGTTGCCTGAACCGGCTGTTTTTGTGTGTGTGTGTGTGCTTTTCGCTTTGCAGATGTATGCACCCTCGGCGACTCCCGATGTTGCAGCGGGCCGGCGGCGATCCTCGAGCAAGGTGTCTAGGGTCACGCCGGGAAATTCGTCTTTCACGGGCAGTGTGTCGCAGTCCAGATACCCGGTGAGATGCTGACGTCCATCTCTCCGTGTCCATCTCTCCGTGTGGGCGGGCGGGAGGGAGGGCGGGAGGGAGGGAGGGAGGGAGGGAGGGAGAGATGGTAGCCACTCGGCCAAGTACCACCTTATTTCTTGGCGGTCGGCAGTCTTAAAAGCCTCTTCAAGCTTTCTGTGTTCGCGATGTGCACCGTATACGTACACATATATATATGTGTGTGGGATTCGTTTGCTCCTCTGCGACAACAACAAAAATACTTTTTTGCGTCCAACGTTGTTTTTGTGAGGTATAGGGAGCCACTCTCCCCCGATGGTGAACTTGATGGCACCATATGATACCCTACTACCCTTTGCACCAGTCGCAAAACAGGGTGTATGCTCGGATTGATAGACAAGCCGCAGGTAGTCGCTGGGTGGTCTAAATACAAGCCGCCGGTATACTAGCAAAACGCCTCGGTAGGGGCAACCCCTTTGGTTTTGCTTTCAATATTCTCTGAACCGATGGAGCTCCTCAAGTAAAAAAGAACGACCGGTTTCGTGCGATACCATTCCCAGTATATTTGTAGTAGGACTAGCGCATATAGCGCATACAGCGCATACAAATCTCGGGCGGGTTGCGCCAAAAAAAAAATTCCAAGGTTAATTTTCGGGTGACTTACCACTGCTGTAGTATTAAGTAGTAGTAAGCTCCTAATGTGAGAGGCTCCGAAAATAACCCACCACCCCTGAAAGGGGCATTCATTGCCCGGTAAAAAAAGGTTTGAAGTAGGTAGTCGCTGGACCGCTCGGGCGGGGGGGGGGGGGGGGGGGGGGGTTCTTTGTCGGGAGGGTGGTGCCCGCATCCACGCGCAAAGCGTTTTGGTACGGGTACTCGCGGCGAAGACTGCCGCGCTTGGGCTACTACGAGTATGTACGAGGGCGATAAGTTTCTCCTCGTGGGACTCTTTCCCCCTCCCCTCTCTTACCCCGTTCTATCAACGATTAGAAAACGATTGAATGCACTTCGTCATATGTACGTATATTTTTTTTCCTTTTTGTTCCCTTTTTTTTATGTTGTGCTTCCCTCTCTCCTGAACTATGCGACGCCCACCACGGTTCAGAGACGACCATAGACTGCCGTCGCAGCCTGGGAAAGTTTCCCGACGTAGCCTTCCTTTTTATTTTGACCATCTCTGTGTTGTGTTCGGTCGTCTTTTTTTTGTCCTAACCCGTCAGCCCATTGAAGAAGGAGGGTGAACATGGGCAGCATTTTTTTCTCGGTGGCCCTACGGCAGCATGCATGGGCACTCGGGTCTATACACAACAAGAAGAAGAAGAAGAAGAAGACGAAGCCGCCGATTTTTAGAGAGAATAACGCCAGCAGGAAACAGTTTTCAGCATGGTACTCGCAGAGCAAGGGAAAGAATAGGGTTCTTTGTATAGGCGCCGTGCCGTTTTTGAGGCAGTGGGTTTGGTGGGTTGACTCCGTCGCTGCGGAGCTTTGTGCGCTTTCGTACAGAGAGAGAGAGAGAGAGGAGCGGGTGACTTTGACCTGGAAACGATATGCGTAGGGGACTGTGGGCGCGGCCAATAATATGTTCGAATGGCTGTCGGTTTATTATCGAGCGTCGAAGTAAAGTCGAGTCACCTCGCCACGTCGCGGCATACCCGGCAACCGGCAAAATATGATATTTGCTGGGGAGGACACAACCAACGCACACGCCTGTGGCCAACAAAAAGAGCGTATCTGCTACGTAGTTATGATCGAGTTCGCCCGAACCGAACAGACGCCCTACGAGCCGAATGAATGCGCTAAATATTATTTCTTACGTACTGTTTGTCAAAGCCCAGCTCATCTGCTAATACCTCTCGCTGCGCTAGGTGTCGAACCCGTACTCACCTCTATAAAGTCAGTGTTTGCTACGTACACCCCCCGACCCGCTTATCATACACCCCCTACAGTACACCTTATAATTATATTACCGGGGAGCGATATGTAGTGATCAGAGCCCACGATGGCCGCAAAAAAAACGTTTTTTGTTTGCATCACGAATATGAAATCACGATATATATGTCTGGCCTAGAAACGACTGGGCAGCTGTGGCGCAGCACTGCTGTCTGTTTGCGTGTTCTACCAGTCTACCAGTCTACCATCCCGTGCCGTATCCACTTGGTGAGTTCCACCTACGCGATAAACCAAACAAAATGGCTACCATAAACAAGTTCAATTCTCAAACAAGCACACAGAATAGAACCAACACGCCCAAAATGATATTTTACGAACAAACCACGGAAATTTCTCGGAAGGTTCCCTTCCTCTAATAAACCTCTCTATTATCCTCTATGTTAACGCACCAATTTTGGTTATGATTGCTATTGTGTTCCCCCGGTATACGGAGCTATACGTACAGGAGACTTAGCCCGCTCGATCGCCCGCCGGTCGCTCGACCGATTTGCGCCGTCGCTCGCACGCCGCCGCTCTTATATATGTATCGGAAACTACCGTATGTGGCTGGTTGCGTAGCATTTTCGTAGAATACGTAACGTCACGCTTCCGACGAGCGGTGCGAGTGTGGTCAGGTATAGGGGGTGTTCTGCTCGATCAGGGCGTCTTCAGCTACACAGCACGAAGTAGCTTCTTCCCCATGAGGTCACTGCTTTTGGTTTTTGCTTCCTGCGATGAGTATTGACCTTAGGGGCTGGCTGTCCAGGAGAGTATATGTCAGCATGGAATGAAACTATTGATGAGATGGAGCGATGGGGGAAAAAAAACTACCCGGCACCCCGACATCCCTGCGCTCCTGAGACTGGCTCCCTAATCCATTTAGAACTGAACAACTTATCCCAGACTAATTCCAAGTAGGTTTGTCCCCAAATGCGTGGGAACAATTCTTAAGGGGTTAACACCTGGTGTCTCTACCCCCCCCAGATGGGCACAAATGGCCAAATCATATGGAGGCTTTCTTCTCTATTTGGATAGGGGTGGGTGGAACAGGGCGGCGATCGCTCAAAAACAGGTGTAGAGATGACAGAAAAAAAAACACAGTGACACAAAAACACGGCATCGTCGATTGGGGTCTACACGACGTCCCCCCCTTCCCCCCCTCTCCTCCCCATCTTACAATATCTTTGTGCCCATCTGCCCCCGCGCTTGGTGCAAGCAATGCCTGCCTGGTTGGTGAAAACCCCGTGACGTGCTCCGTCCCGGCATTGTAGGGATGCGAGGGTCTATGGTCATGCGACAACGGCCATGCATGACATGAGTACCCCCCCCCCACCCTCCCCCTCGCCGCCCGGAGGTGTCTCTGTTCGGAGTAGGAACAGTTAGTGCTCTACTTCTTGCTGCCGCCGGGTCTTTGTTCGAAAAGGTAGTGGTTGCGTTTGGAGGTATCCACGTCATGGAGCTAAGGCAAACAACAAAACAGTACCCCTCCCCCCCCCCCCGCCGAGCGCGTCCCAACCCCCCCCCTGGGAAATTCCCCCCTCTCCGCCTCGCCTCCCCTTAGGCACTGCGACATAAGACGCATGCGTCCACATGACGACGGTTCTTCTCCATCTGGAGTATTGTATACACCGCGTGTGGGTTGTCCAACAAGTGACGGTGGCAGCGTTTCGTCCCGGTGGTTGGGGTACCGTCGCTTTCAGGCAACCGAGGCCTTGAAGCTGGCACGTGAGAACCGCCGTATTCGATGCCTCGCACAATATGAGGTATCTAACGTAGTACGTAGCCACCTGATGAAGAAGAAGCACATGGTGGAAAAAAGGGGAAATGCCATGTTGAGATTATATACGAGCACCATGTTACAAAAAAAGCTCTCGGACCTCTTCTCTGCTTTGGATATGCGGACGAACGAGACTGTTTTTTTTCTTCACTGGGTTATGTTTGAGCCGCCATTTTCACCGAAGAATGATCACTTTCCTCTTGTCATATTATCTTGAGATCAATATTTCCCCTCTTCGTTTCCACAATTTGGCCACATGTAAGCACTTTTTTCCCTCTACGAGAGCTGTTTTTCTCCATCGTGCACAAGGAGTCACTTTGGTGCCACCTCTGCATCTCTCTTCATAGAGACAGAGCCTCCACACGCTGCCTTCCGTAATGTTCTGCTCTTCGTCAATGTGCGTGCTCTCCTCCTGATTGCTTAAAAATCCAGTTTTCTTAGCGTTTCACCAAAAAAAGTGACCCTTATTATGTTCTTATTATTAGCCGTAGAAGGTTATTTCTTATTCCTGGGCCAATGCTGAACCTGGTATGCCTTGAAGCGCAAAACCCCTCCCCGATGTTGCTTGATTAAAAAACACACGCACACATACACAAACACAAACACACAAACACCAGCAGCCTCTCCCTTATATATGTACCTCGCGACAACTCATTCATCCGGTAAGCGCGGGCAACGTTATCTTCTTGCTCCCATCATCCCGGGGCTGCTCCGCTCCCTTTCTCCCCTGATCACGCCCCGCGTTGTGGTCGACGTCGTTGTCGTGGTGGTGGTGGTGGTGATCATCATGGCGGGGAAGCTTGGGTGTGTTGTTGTTGTTGGTGTTGGTGGTGGTGGTGGTGTTGTTGTTGTTGTTGTCGTGAAGCTTGTGCGAGTGCGAGGTGCCGTGCCTCCGTTGAACCTCCTCCGCGCAATTTCTGGCGAGCACGTCTCTCCAGCGCCCCGCTTCGGAGTTTGTCGAGCATCGCAGCACGAGCCACCTGTCGGTATATAATAGGTATTAACATGGCTTTCAATTCAGGCACACACCGCCAGGTTGTTTTATCTACAATATATATATTAGACGAAAAACAAAGTTTCAATGTTTTACACGTTTAATAAATATATATTTCGAGTATATATACACACTACTCTCGATGTAAAGAGAAAAGGGCATTTTCGTATTAACACTAGTGTACAAAACGTTCCTTATATTTCCGATCAGCGTGGTACATATCTGTGGGGTAAAATATTATTATATTTCTTCGTGAAGCTCAGCTTGTCTCGTGTTCTTATGGTGCCCTACAGTAGTTCTTAGCAGGGGTACAGTAGTAGTGGGGGCACGCTTGTGAACTACAGTACCAGTATAATACTAGAAGAGTGTACGTAGTGGTGAATTGCCCTCTTATTGATTGACGCCTTTTACTACCGCCGCCACGCTTCAGTTTGTTAGGTGACCTGTGCTGTCTACGGCGTCACCTGCCTTCGTACTGTTTGGCAGTATTTTCGGGCGTTTGTGCTGACAGGTACGGTCAGCTGGTTGACAAGTACGGTCGGCTGGTTGACAGTCCCGGCATCTGGTGTGGCCGCCTGTCTATATTTCAGTTGCCAAAAAGTGATCGTTCGAGCCATTTATAGGTCCGCTTGAAGCCAAAAATAGGTGACGCGGAATTTGGATAGCTGATAATAGGTGCACCTTGGCCTTTTGAGCCATTTGTAGGTACGATGGAGCGCAGGCCCAATATCAGGCGGGCCAGGAAGCCTTTTCCCGGGTGCAATGCGCTGTGTACCTAAAAATGGCTCAAAAGGCGTAGGTATACCTATTTTTGGCTATTGACCAAAAATAAACTATGGCTCAAGTATTAAAAAAACAAAAAAACAATGCAACACAATGATGAAATTCTGACGGTTTTGGGTTAAGAAGCGCCCCGTCCTTCAGAAAAAGTTTTTAGCCAAAAAAAGGTATACCTATATCATATATAGCACGCGTCTTCTACCAGTCAGTATGTTTCAGTACCAATACGAAGCCTACTGAGTCGCTGATCGGGAACAATGCCGTATTGTAGTAGCAGGTAGAACATATGTGTAGGTACAAGCCTATCTATCTTATTCAGTAGCATGGAGTGCTATTGAAGTAAGGGTGCACTCAGTCATGTACGTACGAATAGTACTTGGTATCAGTTATCAGTTATCAGTACATCAATGGCTATGCGGCGAAGTACGAATAGGAACATTGTAACAAAATATGCGGGGCATCTAGACACTGTTCGACGTTGAACGTCTGGAAGAGTAGCGTTCTTGAGAACAGTACGTAGTATATACTTGGAACGGTCACGAGCAAGCATCCGAGGAACGTTGCTGGTCGGTCAGTACAACCACCTGATAGAGTACATCTAGGCCTAGAGCCGAGCGTGGTCATACTGGTTGCGCCCACCAAGCTCACAACCAATCTTCTCAGCTCTGTCTGACCTTATCTTTGGCCTCTTCTTTCATCTTGGCCCAGAGAGCGCCACCTTTTCAACACCATACATTTCCTCTGAGCGAAGCTGACGAGCACGCCTCACAGCGGCTCGCGCCAAGCCTCTGAACTAGCACGTCCACCACACTGTCGCATGCGGTCATACCCGCTAACAGGTTATGAGCCTCGGCGTGTTTGGCGCTCCGCGTAGAGCTGGGGCCCATCAGGTACGTCAAGTAACGACTACACACTTAGCAGGGCTACTGTATATACTGCGGTGTCCCAACAAACGCACCGCTTCGAAGTAGGGCTCACGAGGCGAATGGTCTTGGTGCCTCGGTCCTCCGTCACCACGTCCCACCCTTCCAGCTGCAAGTTCAACTGCGGGAAAATGGTTGGCACCGTTAAACTCGTTTTCAGGACCGCATTTGATCCATGTACGTAGATGGGGGGGGGGGGCTGCATGGAAAAGCGGACCGGGAGGAGGGACGGGAGGGGGGGGGGCGTGCACTCATTTGTCATGCATGACCGTAGTCGTATGACCATACGATAGACCCTCGTATGCCTATATACAATGCCGGGACGGAGCATGTCGGGTTTTCCGCAACCAGGCAGACATTGCTTGCGCCAAGCGCGAAGAAGCGCCGCGAGGTGTTTTGGCGACTCGCATGAAAAGCGAGCTGCATCCTACTAAGAACATTTTATGAGGCGGACTTTTTTTTAACTTATGTGCCATGGATGACAGCTTCGAATGATGGAGTGGGGGGGTGGATGCGGTCGGAGGCATTGGAGGGTCCGAAAACGACGTTCATTCCCAGTGACATCGTAGCAGTGCCGAGTGGTAAGCAAGGTCAGCACAACCGCTCTCTCTCTCCCTATCGCTCTCTCTCTCTCTCTCCCTATCGCTCTCTCTCTCTCTCTCCCTCTCTGTCTCTCTCTCCCTCTCTCTCCCTCTCCCTCTCTCCCTCTCTCTTTCTTTCTTTCTCTCTCTCTCTTTCTCTCTCTTGGCAATGCCTGTGTTTTCTGCACGTCGACCCGTATGTCCGATTTGGACTGGTGCTACGGTATACAGGGGGGGGGGGTCGCTTTTACTTCGTTCGTTTTCAGTCGCCTAGAACCACTCGGCTTGAGAGGCTACGCACCTTATTTATTCTTCAGCCTGAAGCCGTTAAGCTTTGTGTCTTCGCGACATGCACCCCGCCATGGAAATGTTTTTTTTCTCTACGCCAAAAGTATATCACTAAGTTCAAGTATGAGTGAGGTACAGAGTCACTCGCCCGCGTGTCGTAACTGCGGTGGTAAAATTGGGGGTATATGGTATATACCCGCCTACCGTAATGGGGTGTATAGTATATACCCCCCTACCGTACTGGGGTATATAGTATATACCCCCCTGCCGTACTGGGGTATATAGTATATACCCCCCTACCGTACTGGGATATATAGTATATACCCCCTCTACCGAACAGTCCGCCGCCCCAGGGGGGGGGTGATGGTGGCCAAATGTCTAGCACTGTATGGATCTTGTATCAGCTAGACTTTAAAATTATTGATGGGGTTGATGATGAAAGCGGTGGCAGCTTTAGCCACCGACTTTTTTAGCCTTGTTGATTGTACTGCAGCCTGTTGCTACTGAACATTGCTTAGATAGGTTGGTAAAGTCCCAGCTCTAACAGGGGAGGGTTATAGTTTAGGTAGGTGCTTGTTGTTGTTGTTGTTGTTTTACACTACGTAGGCCGAACATAAATCAGCTCGTTAGATCACAGCAAGCAAGCAAACACAAAAAAAACTCGTGTTTCTTGTATTTCGTGCTGCTCTCTGGGAAGTTTTCAGCTCCAAGTAAAACGATGACGGTTCAACCAAAAAAAGATGTCACCGATCAAAGAACCCCGGAGTGCAGGCGACGTACATACGATATACTTGAAGATTAAAACCCCAGTTCACAATCTCGACCCAAACAAAAACAAGAGTAGAGCCCCGCACGCAAAAAAAAGGGGGATAAAAAACAGAAAAACCACCAAGAAAACGACCAAAACGAATATCTCCGCAGTCTCCATTTCAACCTTTGGTTGTGCATCCACCATGTTTCGATAAAGGCGCAGCCTGCCCAGCCAAACGCAGGCCCACCAGATTGTGGTCAAGTCGCCGGTTTTTATGTGAATCGCGGAGCCCGTTCGACCGCCGGCCCCTCTGCCCCCTCCTCCTCCCCCTCCTCCTCCTCCTCCTCCAACTCCCTTTAGCGATCCCGATCCCGATCCCGGTCCCGGCCCGGACCCGGACATGGATGGTTCCGCCGATTCGAGGTGAGACCCAGCCGCTCGCAGCGAACCCCTGCCGCGAGAGGAGAGCAAAAAGCGTGAAACGCCACCGTGCTCACTCAGTATATAGGAACGAAACAAAAAACAAAAATGCCTGCAGCATACATTCACCCCTTGTGTTGTATGTACTGCTTGTAAAGGTGTCATCGCGGTATGTATAGTAGTAGTAGTAGTCGCACTGGTAAAAGGTTAACCTGACCACCCACCCAATCTAAGCCTTATAACATGTCACGGTAATAGTATTTAATACACGAAGTGTACCTATTATATGTACGAAGTTACTGTATTCTCCGATTCCATTTTGCCGTCTGACACTGTGCAGCTCTTACGTATTTCAATCGTACCAGTCACATATCCCTACCATATGACCCCTGAATACTTGACAAACTTATACCAACAATTATGTCCCCCTTATATAATGCCTTTACCGACTGCAGTACTGTGTGTAGACCGTGGAATTGATCGTTCTCCGGGTTGCACCCGAAGCACGCTACCCTTTTGAGCAGTGGAACTCACCACTTGTCCTAGATTTGCTCTGATTGGCCTAGCGTCAGGGTTAGATTAGCTCTGATTGGCTTAGAGGCGGGATTAGGGTTATAGTGTGATAAGGGCACGGGGATGTCGATGCTGGCCAGGTCACGCTTCTCCTTGGTACAGTTCTTCGTGTGTTGCGTATCTCATGGTATAGAGCTCGATAGGGCACGAGAACAGAGGGAGATGGGTGGGGCCAGTCAAGTGCCAGGTATGCCAGACTGTCTCCCTAAACCATGTGTCTCCAGACACGTACGATCTACGTCACGTGATCTCGTACCGGTACGGATCGCACCGACTTATAGCCGCGTGATACCATCACACTAGGGTCAGTTATATTCGTCTCGTACGCCAGTGTGTGTCAAGTAGTTTTTGAAATAAGTGGTATAAGCAACCCTCCTTTTGAGGCGGGATATGATATACTTCGTATGTGTATATATATGTGTGTCCCTGCCGTAGCTTGCGTCGTGCGTGTCACCATCACGGAAACAGAAAATCGCGCTCAAAATGAAAACCAAAAAAGAAGAAGGCAGTGGTTGCTGCCTTAATAAGGGATGGTTGTGTTAAGAGACAAGCTCGCTCTACGGGAGGGTGTGAGCTATTACTAGTACTTTTCGATCGCGCGTTCTACGCGGCGTGTATGTAGGTTTCATATTTTGAGCGGTCTATCTACAAAATTCTGACACTTTCTTGTGTGTGCGCAACGAATCTCGCTATATACGTATACTCGTAGACGTAAGTCGATTCACCTTTTTTCGGGGAGGCCCCTTCGCGCTCCCTCCGAAAAGGTGCCCCCTATCGCCGCGAGCTGGTGCGCTGCTGGCTCATCCCGCCGCGCCGGGTGACTCTCGGCGAGGGCCAGGGTGTTCACCTTTTTGTTTGTTTGTTTGTTTTTTTTCCCGTCACGGAGGGGCAAAAAAACAAATGCGAAACCTTGTCAGAAATAAGTGTCTCAGCCAAAAAAAGTATGCACGTAAGGGTGTGTGCATAGTGTAGTGGGTGAACTTGAATGCATTAATAGATGAATGGAAAATATTATTAGGGATCGAGAACCGATGTGATAATAATTTGCTGTTTGTTGTCGTAGAGGGAATTCGGCGTTATGGTTCATATGATTTGGCTGACTACGTACGTAGCTCACTTTGACAGCAGCAACTGGCATTGTTTGGTCAATTGCACTTGTGGGAATACCAAGTGGATACCGCGCGGAACGGTGCCGGTAGACGGGTAGTAGAACACGCGAACAGACAGGGTCGTTGCTTGCAGCTAGACAGCGGTCGCTCGCTGGGCCAGGCATTTCGCGAGTAATTGTTTGATTAAATAATGAATAAATTATTTAATTAATTAATGAAGTGATTAACGGCTTTGTTACAGTAGTGTGAAACAACGAATTGTTTTTGTAGTAGATAGGATTAGTTCAATCGATTACTTGGTTTGTTGATAATGTGAATTAAGTGATGGTTTTTGTAGCGGGGTGGAATTAATTGATTGGGTTACTTGACTTAAGCCGGGTCGGGCGGGTGCTACCCTGCTTACCTCTTCCGCGATGGGCCCACAAATCTCCGCGCAGCGCGAGTCGCAGTAGGACGACTTCCTGGCCGTTTAAGGAGTGCGGTCAACAAAAGTCGATCAACATCGGGTCGCCCAAGAGTTCGAACACGGAGGGCGCTGCTCGTAGCGGAGGTTAGTGCTTGGGGAGGTAACTGGGAACATATAGATGACGAGTGTTATGCGAGTATTATCTAATTGGTAGCATCTGGCGAGGAAAAATTGGAAGGAAGAAAGGACAAACACACAAACACCCGTTCGGTCGGACCACCGCCCAGGAAAGAGGCACCAATCGGCACCGTTACTGTCAGCGACGCGTGCTTGCGTATGTACGGTTGGGGGGGGGGGTAACTCGTATCCCTGTTTTGTTTTTACGATGAATGCTCCTTGCTCACTTGGAGACCTCTTTCAAATAGTGTTTTCCCCTTTTTTTGTTTGCGAACTTGAAATAATTATTGTGTAACACACGTGTTCTGTGAGCCCCTATCGGCCTACAAAATTAATACATATATACGTCGAAGTATATATATACATATGTGTATACTGAAGCATACCTGGTATATATATATATATGTGTATACTGAATGTCCACGAACCTATTTCAGAGTACGGGTAGTATACATAGTAGTATGTTACAAGCACCGTCATCAACTGTTTTCCCGGGTTTCCTTACTTAAAAAGCTCTACCAGTGCACTGCTGTATACCTTTTGAGAAAAAACAAAACTGAAAATAAATGCAACCGGATTGTTCCTCCCCCCCGTTTTTTTGCAAAACCAATACCCTCGCCCACCAATCGACTTTGCTTGATAAACATGGCAACTTAAGCCCGACAAACACCAATCGACTTCGAGACAAACACCAATGGGCTTATAGGCGGATACGATGTCTACCAATGCAATAGCAGTGTGTTGGTTTGGTTTTGGTTTTGGTTTTCCCCCCTTTGGTTTTTTTTATTTTATTTTTTCGGGGGGGGGGGGGGGGGGGGGGTGTTTCTGAGTGACCAACGTTGAAACTCATCGTGCTAAACTAAAACATCATTGTCGGATCGCAAAAGGATAAAACATACAAATACTATATTAAAAAAAATGTTTATCTGCATCGGATCCAAAATATATGGGGGGCATGTATAAATGGGCTAGTTTGGGAGTCGTAATGATTATGGGACTGTTCCGTCACTGAGCTGAGAAATAATTTGTCGCGAAAAAGCGCAATTCCTTCCGTAGCACGTCCCGGGTCGGGTCGGGTCGGGTCGGGTCGGGTCGGGTCGGGTCGGGGGGGGGGGGGGGGGGGGGGCGGGGGCGGCGGAGAATAAGCGTCGGGTCGGGTCGGGTCGGGTGGGGTCGGATCGGCTCGGCTCCGAGCCGTCAGTCCCACCCACTTCCAATCACTCCGTTCGTACTTCGTACACATACCTGATAGAGAAGGTGATTTGGCCTGGTTTGACCCAGTCTGCGCTGGCGATTCTCTGTTCGCCCTTTCGGCTTTGACCGACAGAGTACACGACGACCTGCATAATACAGGCAGCCAGTACGTAGTCGGTACGTTTGTTCGGGTTGTTGGAAATGCCCCCCGGGAGGGAGAGAGAGAGAGAGAGAGAGAGAGAGAGAGAGAGAGAGAGAGGAAGAGAAAGAGAAAGAGAGAGAGAGGGAGAAAGAAAGGCCAAAGCATGAGACTCCTCGAGCTGATGAACCAAAGCGCGTTCGTTCGCGTCCCCGTGTTTTTTCGCGATGTTGTGAACATCCATTGTAACACCCACCCTATACACTACATATTGTAGGGGTGTCCGTATGATGCGAGGGAGGAAAAAAACGTAGCATATATACAACATACAAGGTTTCCCTTTCAGAGGCTTTCATTCGGACTAGGGGGTGCGACGCAAAGATAAAACCCGAGGACGTTTTGTGCAGCTGAATAAAATCGAAAGGTGCACCACCAGCTGTCGAAAAAGTTGAGGTCTGTACAGCCTATAAACATGAAAACGCATACTGTACCTCTCTGGACGGAAATACAAGGACCGCTTTGTTTTAGTATGTAATGTATACATTCGCGCCCAGAGTTGTATACGTAACGACCAGCAAAAAAAAACGGTCACATATACGTATATACGTGCTTCGTATTACGAGTTCTTCAGCAAGCAGGACCAGGTGCCGTGTCATATTCGTGTCTCATTGGGACTGTGTGAGGGGAAGTTTAGTCCCACCCGTCCAGTGCCCTTCGGTCGCGGTCGACCGAAACGAAACCATAGCAGTGAAGTTCGGTTCCCGCGTTTTGTGACAGGTCTGACCGCACAACACCTCTACCGCGTTTCGAAATCGCGAACCTTGTAGAATATACCGCATTCTGAACTGCGACTAGCACGCCAACCCCTTCTTCTTCTTCTTCTTCTGCTTTTGATCGTGTTTCGAGATCGGGGGGTATCGTCCAGGAGGAGACCTCGTCGTGCTCGCCAAGTTTCGTTTTTCGAATGCGCCGTCAAGTGCTTAAGTTACGTCTTATCGTTTGTATATTGGCCCCATGTAACCCTCGGCGTGGTCGTTTTTTTTGCTTCCGTTGTCGATTTGGAGCGTTCGACGTTCGAGAAGGTGGAACGCCAGCCGTTAATTGTCAGATTTTTTGTACCGTACGTAACGGCATTGATGGCAGCAACCTTCACGGGCCATCGAATATATCAACTACGAGCGATTTCCGCCTCCTACGTATATATATATAGGCTCCTCGCCACTAGGAACGCCGCTCCACGGCAGCAGAAGCATCAGCGTTAAGACCAACCCCACACCGAAAAAACGCACGTCGTGAACATATTCTCGCTCCTAAGGGTGGCGGTGGATACAAATAGTTACATAATTAATTAATGGCTTGAAGCTTTAGTGTGGATTACTTCAGTTTGGACAAACGAGGGGCACGATACGCCACCTGACACAATCCGACCAGCCGCCGCTGGCGCAAAACAAAAAAACACCCTCATAACTTTGGCAGCTCCCGTACCCTGTTCCCATCGGCAGCCCTGTATCTCTCATGTTCCTGTTCACCACTATTAATAGTAGCAGCACCTTGCTTGTGGCGAGGAGCGAAAACCGTAACGCTGTCGCAACACCGTTGCTCCAGCTCACACCCCGCCCCGCCCTCTGTTTTGGTCGGTGCTAACCCGACGGCGTGCTCCGTCCCGGCATTGTAGGGATGCGAGGGTCTATGGTCATACGACTACGGCCATGCATGAAAATTAAGTACACCCCGCCCCCCTCCGACTACGGCCGTGCATGAATATGAAGTACACCCCCCCCACGCTTGGCGCTGGCAATGTCTGCCTGGTGGGTGAAAACCCGACATGCTCCGTCCCAGCATTGTAGGGATGCGAGGGTCTATGGTCATACGCGACTACGGCCATGCATGGAAATGAAAATGATGTGTTAATGTCCCCTTGGACTACTCACAGCCCGAGCAGCCCGCGCGGCCCGCGACGAAGTTTGCATCTGACACTAACCGTACCTGTTGCTTGGAAAGAGCGACTGTCCGAACGTGCTGCCCGATGCGTGGAAAGTTCATGGGTCGAACGAGAGCCTGTCCCAGGCACACCGCCCTCGTTGGCGCCTGGTGGAGCACGGTGAAGACGACCGTGGCCGAATCGGACACTCCTGGCAAGAAAAACTCTTTAGTAGGGTCGGGTGACCATTCCGCGTAGCGGGGGTGGTGGGGGTGGTGGGGGTGGCCATTTATTGGAGGCTGTCGTCCATATATGCAAGTCCGCCGAACAAGCGGTCCTTAGTAAGAGTGCAGCTCACCCTTCATGCGACTCGCCCCCAACACCTCACGTTTCGCTTTGCGCTTATTGGTGCCACAAGCAATATCTGCCTGATTGGTGATGGAAAACCCAACGTGCTTCCATCCCGGCGTTGTAGGCATGCGAGGGTCCATGGTTCGTACGACTACGGCCATGAACGACATGAGTACCACCCCCCCCCCGTCTCGAAGGGGGTGCGTGCTCAATGGTCAAATGACTAAGGCAAGCAACAAATGAGTACGCCCCCCCCCCCTCCCCCAAACCGTCCCCAACTCCTCACCCTCTTCCCATTGAAACTTTTGGTTTTTGTCGGTACCAAGCTTGCGGCCTGCGCGAGGGTCCTTTTTGTTCATGCTACCCACGGCGGAGTCTAAGCCGCTGCTGCCGCGGAGAGTCGCCCCCCCCGCCCCCGCCCCCCCGTCTGGCCGCTGAGGAGAGTCGCGAGAGCGCGAGGCGTGGAAGCGTAGTAGCACGGATGCCGAGCGCCACCGCAAATGTGGACGATGTCCGCGGGTATTTTTTGTTTCTCGTCCTTCGATAATCAACCCGAAGCCCGTGAGGAGTGCGTGGAGTGACGGGCGGGGAAGGGGATCCCTCCAGCCTTTTAGGTCAGCACTGGTGCGCTACGTAGATACCCCGGGGTTCGCACGAGCCTCCCAGAGTTTACACGGATTACTTGTGATGCATGCATAGTGAGAGTAATGTCCCGCTCGGAGAGGCTTGCGCCGCCACCGCCGCTTCCGCCGCCGCCGCCGCCGCCTTGGTGTTCTCAGGGTCGTCATCGTAGTTGCAAGTGGCTCAGGCATGCAAACAACAAAGGAACTCCTGTTGAAAATCGAGAAAAACAAATGCTCGACCCTCCACCTTCCGCTGCTTTCGAAAACCTGTACGGTATGAAATACCAGACACAAACTTAAATAATATTTTCTCAACGACCTATACGTACAGTGGACAGATTCCTGATCGTCGCTTCACATCTTGGGTAACGCTCAACGACCATACCTCGCCTGCTCACCCCCCACCGCACAGGTACAATGGGATATTTGATGTTTTATCCCACGTCTCCTCTCCCCCGCCCCTCCTCCCCCCCCCCCCCC
>MEHQ01003632.1:818646-855597 GCA_008828725.1 Saccharina japonica
CCCCCCGCCCCCCCCGCCGGACGTGAAGAAGCACCAGCGCCGCCATCGCCCCCTTTTTTGGCCGGGAGCTGGTGGAAGAAGGTTTGCATCGGTGCGAGGCCTTCGCTGCAAATATATGTATACGATGGTAGAAATAGCGGCAGCGGAGCCGAGGGTAGCTACATGTTTATAATTACATTTGAATACGTTATATTTGCATACATTTTATTTGTATACATTATATTTGTGTACATTATATTTGTATACATTGTGTTTGTATGCATTATATTTGTATGCATTATATTTGTATACATTATATTTGCATACATTATATTTGTATACATTATATTTGTATACATTATATTGATATACATTATATTTGTATACCCGGTCACCCCGGTAGTCTAGTGGTTAGCTTCAAACGCTGCTAGCTTTTGGTACCCGATTTCGAGTCAACATCTCACCGTGGTGAGGCTTTGACTTTATGTGCAAAAATGAAAATAAAAAGGGAATCAATTGCTGAGAGCACCTTCATAGCGTGGGTATGTACTTATAGGCAGAATGCGACGCGAGTCGACGAGGGAAGAAAGGGCTGCGGTCATTCTCGCGATAACAAAGAAAGCAAGGCACCAACCGTAGTGGGGAGGGGGGGGATAAGAGCCTAACTTAGTGACCCCGGATCTGAGGTACGACTAAAATAGGGAGAGAGAGAGAAAAGAAGGGGCAGCGGGTAATACCCTCACACGACCACAATGAATGGGATATCATAGATAAATCATGTCGTAGTATGTAACTTTTCCTTCGGTGGGTGCGGAAAAAAAAGATGTAACGTCAAGCTCGCCACAACCTCCACATATACCAGGAACTTCGTATACATGACGCGTGCTACGATAGATGTATTACTTCGTATATGTTAGCACTTTTTTTATTGATTTTGATTTTGTTTTCGGGATGATCGATTAATCGAGTCCCTTGACCCGAAATCTTTGGATTGTTTTTTTTTTTTCGGGATGGTTCATCGGGTTTTTTTTTTTTTTTTTTTTTCCCCTCCTCCTTCTCCATACCTATAAATATATGATATATTTATAGGTTGGGTTGGCGTCGGTTGGCAACGACGCTGTAAAGCACGTCACTCGCTGCGTGAGCTAGACAACCAGGGTGCCGTTTTTTTTTATTGATGATCGAGTCCCTTGACCCGAAATCTTTGGATTGATTTTTTTTTCTTTGGATGGTTCATCGGGTTTTTTTTTTTTTTTTTTTTCCCCCCCCCCGTCCTACATCAATTTTTCCAAGGCGAGGTATATGGAGCTCCCTCCGCAAGTGAGGAAGGAGCTCGGAGAAAAATCATGGCGAACCTCTAGCGTAGCACGCGTCGTAACATATATATGTGCCCCCATGAACAGCCATGCGCAAGCAAAAAGCACCTGGAGCACTCCAGGACGGTGATGATCACGTAAGGGTGGCACTTCCGGCTGACCGGGTCCCCCACAGGCAGCCCGCTGGCGCTCCGGACCGCCACGACTATCGCCCGCTTTTCTTTCTGAACTCGCCGGTTGAAGCGGAGCTGTAAAAATAAAAAATAAAAAAAAGAGACGCACGAGGAGAATTGGCCGCGTTAATCAGAGCTGTACGTATACGATCAGAGTCTAGTAGGAGAAGCGCAGAAGCCAGCAGTCCAGTCCATCAGCTCAGCATCGACATTTGATAGAGAATCAGGGGTTCCTCATAAAAGGCGTTCGAGACAGAAGCGTGAAAGCCAGCAGCACAGTCGAGCATCAAACACGTAATACCGTAGAAAATCAGGTGTTCCATGTACAAAGCGTTAAGAGTCAAGCAGAAGCGCCAAAACCAGCAGTCCAGCCCAGCATCAAACACGTAATAACGTAGAAAATCAGGTGTTCCATGTACAAAGCGTTAGAGAAAATCAGAAGCACAGAAGATAGAGTCTATTAATAGTAGTATTCATCCCCCCATCGCGTCCAGTGCAGCATCGAACACGGTATAAAACGGCGTGCGTTATGTGCAGGCTGCACCTGCAAACTGTTTTGTGCAGGCTGTGTGTGGCCAATTTCATCCTTGCCCGTCAACCCAGACCAAGCCAACCCCAGACACACCCCTAACCCTAACCCTAACCCGAACCCGAACCCCTTGGGGAGCACGAGGTCGGCAAGGGCAGCCACCGCCTAACCCGAACCCGAACCCGAACCCCTTGGGGAGCACGAGGTCGGCAGGGGCAGCCACGCGGCTCCGCCGCGTGTTTTGATGGCATTTTTCCGAAAAAAAAAAACATGCGGCCCAAAAGGCCAGCCTCACACATTAAAACCAGCATCCTGCACAAAAACTTTTGCAGGTGCAACCTGCACATAGTACGCGTCGTATAAAACCAGGTGTTCCATGTAAAGGGCGTTGTGGGCCTGCCCTTTTCGATCCCAAAACACGTATCACCTATATTCGGCGCTCTTCGATTAAATAGAGTTGTTATACATATGTCAGCTGTGAGTTCAACCCGATTGGATTGTTGATACTCAACTTTGCGAGCTGCGTAGAATGGTAATGTTTGTTCCATGTGTCATTTTGAGGTTTTTCGTGAGGAGTTATGGTACCGACTATCTTTGGACGATTAATCTTTTTGATTCAATGGTATTGAAATTTACAAAAGGAAAGTTGTTCGTTAGATCTAGACCCACACACAGCACTTTCCGTGGCTTTTCTTCTTTCGAAATGCTAATGCTTCTGAGTGGTCAACGCTGAAGTCCATTGTCGGGATGGCAGGAATAACAATCGTCTTTTTTGATCCAATGTTTTGTAGTGCTTTTACAAAGTTGTTCGTTAGATATAACCAGAGCCCGTGGGATTGGCTATCGTATGTCGGACTTTAGCTCCTATTGCGAGGGGGGAACACAGTAATCATAACCAGATACGGTGTGTAAACCAATGTGGGATACATGGTTGTTGGGGACCATCGTGGGTTCTGATAATGTTCTTACCACATAAGCCCACCCGATGATACGACTAGCTCACAGGCAAACATTTCGACCAACGGGGGCGAGGACTACAAGACCCTCACGCAGCGAGGAGACTCATCAAAATGTAAGCTCCCACGAGATGCTACAGGTAGCTGTGTTCTGTTTCGTGCTGCCGTCTAGTTCTACTGCTATACCGCTACTGCTGCTGCTGCTGCTGCTGGTGATCCTATAACCCTGTTGCCGAATACAACTGTCCACTGCGCCATTACCTGCATTAAGCCCCACGCCATTATCCTACATTTCTTAAATTCGTTCGGAAGACCTGCTGTGCAGTAAGTAGTACGCGACAGATGTTAAGAATCTGACGATTAAGAGTTTAAGACTGAGTTTTGGTTTTTGAGGGGTAGAATGCTACGATAGAGTTTGAGACTGAGTTTTCTTTTTGTTTTGAAAAAAAAAAAGCGTGGAACAGACGCATGGCTACGTGCTACGATAGAGGTGCACAATGTTTTTTCTGAGCTCCTCACTTAAGGAGCGTCATACATACCTCACCGAAAAAATGATTTTGGAGGGAAAAAAAGTGCTGCCGGATGAGAAATCTCATGACCGAAGTGTACTCTGAAACATTATTCGCCACAAAAATGAAAATCCGACGAAATTGGGTTAAGGAGCCCAATCGTTCAGAAAACGATTCAGCCCGAAAGTGCTACCTCTACCGTAGCACGCGTCAACACACACCCAGTCTTACATGAGAATTTCAGTCTGTCTGACCAAAAATAAGAGATTCTTAACCCTATGGATACTTCGCCGAAAAAAAAGACATATTGTGTCCCCTAAAAATCTAAAAATGATGCTCCTTTGCGAACTTAGGTACACCACGTAAAGACAAGAAAGGTGTCCCATTCCCCGAGAAATGGGACCTCTACCTTGGATACAGTTCGTATACAGAGGCACTCAGGGCAGGTCCTTGCGCCCAGGTACCAGCTTCGGGGTATGCAGCAGGCGCTTCGCCAATCATATTCCTTTGTTAATAGTTTAATCTCGATTTGTGATTTCACATTGTGTGGCCGTATCCAGAGGGTTAACATATGTGGCGTACTGCATCCAGATTATGGCCGATCCGCCATTGGGGCGAAGAGGACCATTCTGTTTCCTACAGTAGTGTCCCGCATGTGCCGTAGCCCGCGCTTATGCTGTGCCATAAAAAAAAAAACGATGATGGATGGAGCTCTGCAGTGTACCGTTTTTACAGCGTTGCGTACCGCCTCTTCGCCGTACGTAGTGCCATGCTGTTGTTTCATACATAGCTTTGCGCCTTGAACCCTTCCGCGAGTCCACATTAAAACATAACCCAGCAACCTCATTGGCATTGGCGTTGCTCCAAAGCTTTAGCCGCTACATGTTCCTCAGACACACACAAGAGAGCATGTTCCTGTCATATATCACTACTACTACGTACGGTAGTTTAGTGGGCAGTGCTTCGTATACAAACCAACACAATGTACATTTTCGGGTTCGTTGAAATCTCGCAGACTTCATAACAGCAGTAGTGGTGATCTCCGTGGCACTCCCCCTCGCCAAGGACTATGTATGCTGGGAAATCAGAGCCGTTTT
Source organism: Saccharina japonica (assembly GCA_008828725.1). Classification (NCBI taxonomy): domain Eukaryota; class Phaeophyceae; order Laminariales; family Laminariaceae; genus Saccharina; species Saccharina japonica. The sequence goes on from MEHQ01003632.1 coordinate 823,206, forward strand.
CAACTTCTGGTGGGAAAATTAGTGGTCAAACAGAAGGCACAAACGTCGACCACACGGGTGCCGGTGCAGGCTGTAGACTAAATTGGGGAGGGGGGGGGGGGGGGGGGGGGGGGGGGGGGGGCACGAGCGCTTCTTAGTAAATAGGATGGAGCTCACCCTTTATGCGACTCACCAAACATTTCACGTTTCGCTTCGCGCTTATTGGTGCAAGCAAAGTCTCTGCCTGGTTCGTGAACAACCCCTGCGTGCTCCGCCCCGGCATTGTGTGTAGGGATGCGAGTGGTCTATATGGCCACACGACTACGGAAATGCGCGACATGAGTACACTCCCCCCCCCCCTGCTATATGGCCATACGACTACGGCCATGAACGATAGATGTCAAGAATATGATAATTAAGAATTTGAGAGTGAGATTTTGAGGAAAAAATAAGAATGCGACCTTTTTGTCCTGAAATATAGTGTGGAACACATCCAGGCTTACATAGGAATGAGTTCCAGTCTGGCCAAAAAGTGAGAGATTTTTACCATCTGTCGCGTACTGTAATGGTACACCCCCTATATATATACCCCCCTATATATACCCCCCTCCCCTCCATGCAAACCGCGACTGACTGCTGGAAAGAAAAAAGAAAAGAAAAAAAGAAAGAAAAACATGTATCTTACGGATACCAGCCGCATCCGGACGTAGGACTGGATCACCGTGGCTTTCCGGGCCTCTTTCGCCGCCCTGCGCAAGCCGCACGCGAAAAACACGTTTTTTAGACGACAGGAAGACACAGAGAGAAAACGAGCGAGCGGAGGAGGAGGAGGAGGAGGAGGAGGAGGAGGCACGTCGCGAGCGTAGTAAAAAGATCGGTGGTTGTGTGAGTTGGTGGGTGGGTGGGTGGGTGGGTGGGTCAGCGTTGAGGGGCAGTGTGAAACAACTTGGGATCGATTCTCGCTTTTTTTCTTCTTTATAGATGGTTCATGACGTTGTCTGCTGTCAGAAAATATAATTCCGGAGAGACCGAGCGTCCCGGCCACCTGGGGCATACAACAACTACGGACTGTAGTGACACAGGGACATATTTTTCGGCGAAGACACTCGCGCGGCCATCCATGCCAGGAGGTTTTGGTGGGATCCACAGCATGCCTGCGCCGGACGCCTCGATTTGCCGCGTATGCTAAAAAGTCGAGGTCAAACTACTCCTGCTGTAGTTCGTAAGCCGACAAAGCTCTGCGCTTTCTCAGCAACATCGCAAACAACAGACCCACCGCCCCGGCCTGGTTGAATGAAGGTTGGCTGGCTGGCTGTTCGTTGTACGTATGTTGAAGGCATACAATATATTGCGCGTTCAGAACGGCAAAAATACGCGCGGCGGAAAAATTTGCGAGTGGATGGATCATAACTTAAAACAATCGCGCTCTGGCAAGACAAAACAATGGCGGATGATACGTACGTAGTATAATATACGTAGCTGAGGGCAGGTTATTTTTTTTTTATGTTATTTTATTTTTTAACGTTTCTTTGCCGTCTTTGTACGCGCTATGATACAGCCCTCGGGTGCTGCTTGCGATGTGATCCGACTGGCTAATGCAATACATGACACGGTGCAGAACGCTTCTTAGGTGCACACACAGACCAAGGCGCTTGATATCATCCTCCAACTATTTTACCCCAGCCTTTCGCCAGGATGCGGTGTTTCAGTTCGATCTCGGAATGATGCTGTTAATAGTCTGCGGTTGGTTGTGTCGATCCCCTTTTTTCATACATACCTTGAACAGATCGCCAGATCATCGATTCCCCTTGCCATGATCTCAATCTTGATCTTTCCAGAAAGGGCAGATCTGTTTCTTCCCCCGAGATCTTGTGTGATCTACGTATACTTCGTATAGCTCATCACTTTACCCGTATACTCTGCATGATCTAAGAATACGTACCGTAGAAACCTGTGTTTTGTTTAATGTTGAGGTTGGATATGTTACTATGCAGATCCTGCGCAAACACCCTCTCGCAACGACAGGCGAGGAAAACTATTATGAATAGTATTAATAGTACGGAGGGCCATATAGTAAATGGCAAGACCAAATAAACGTTGTTGGTACAAATAGGGAGATGTATACGGGTAGCTGTTTGTCTTACGAGTAGGTCCTGTTCACTTTGGCCCTCCGTAAGAGATTATCTAGATAGATAGATAGATAGATAGATAGATAGATAGATAGATAGATAGATAGATGGATAGATAGATAGATATAGATAGATATAGATGGATAGATAGATAGATAGATAGATAGATAGATAGATAGATAGATAGATACATAGATACATAGATACATAGATACATAGATACATAGATATATAGATAGATAAATAGATAGATAGATATATAGATAGATATAGATAGATATAGATGGATAGATAGATAAATAGATAGATAGATAGATAGATAGATAGATATAGATAGATAGATAGATAGATAGATAGATAGATAGATAGATAGATAGATAGATAGATAGATAGATAGATAGATAGATAGATAAATAGATATATAGATAGATAGATAGATAGATAGATATATATATAGATAGATAGATAGACAGATAGATAGATAGATAGATATATCATGATCTGTCCAACGTGTAGACCTTTTTGCGACGCCCGTCCCCACTTTCTGCCCGCCCGCCTTCCTTCCTTCGGCGAGACCCCTGTGACTCACACTCTATGCCCCAGCCCCCACGCCATGAACCGCATGACCTTCCGGGCAGCCTCCTTATTGTGGTGCATCCCCATCTGCTTGCTCTGCACGATCAGCCGACATGAACCCCCCCCCCCCCGCAAACAGGAAGGGGATAAGGTTAAGGTCAGCAAAGCAATAAGTATATGGAATATATATATATATATACATATATATAAATTGCGCGCCCCAAATGTTGGAGGTGTCTGTATTAGGAGTAGGAACAGTATATTGCTCCGTCTCGAAAGGGATGCGTGGCCAATGGTCAAACGGCTGTTTAAGGCAAGCAACATCGAGTACACCCCCCCCTCCGCCCCCCCCGCGCCTTTTCGAAAGGGATGCATGGTCAATGGTCAAATGGCTAAGGCAAGCAACGGATTAGGTACGCCCTCAAACCCCTCCCCCCGCGCCCGAGTCGGGGAACGACAGCAAGGGGGGTCGTACGAGAGGAGTTGGTTTTGTTAGTGGATTGCGTGGCGTTTCTTTGGGAAGAGAAAGCTAGTAGTTGAAGGTGGTATTTTTGGGAAAACAAAATTGCCGTCGAAGAGCACGTTGCGCGTCGAGTCGAGGTTCGACATATCGGGCCTATACATGAACGTGGGCCGTTGCGCAGTAATCGCGCGAAGAAACCCCGCGCGGGCGGAACTTCATAGGAAAAAAAAAAGCAAGAAAAAAAACGATATCGTTTCCCCAAAAAACAAATCAATCAACTCAGTAATTTCACCGCTATGTGTACATCGTGCCCCACGATGATGAAAACTCATTAATGTCTTGAATTAGTATGATTTTTTATTTTTTTAAATGGCGTTGTATCGTATATAGGCTTTGGTGGATATGATAAACGGGGACCGGGTATCGCAGCACTACAATAGCTTGTTTCCGCAGGGAAATTATGAGCTCAATAGTCTACTCGCACGAAGAATTAGTTACATTGCTACTTTTTCCCCTCCGACAATGTATGGTTTTCAGTATGCATGCTCCAGTCCGACATAATAAATCGAATATACATATATATGCCGTATATCCTCCAAATACCGCAATATATGTCTCTCTTCTACGACGCTTTTTTTTTTGTCCATCCCATTTATTATCTCCGCCCTTCTTTTCTCTCTCCCTCTTTAGTCGTAACTCAGATCCGGGGTCACTAAGTAGGCTCCTCTCCCTCCTCCCCCACTACGGTTCTTGCCTTGCATTTTTATCGCGAGAAGATTTCAGCATGCTCTTCCCTCGTCGACTTGCGTCGGATTACGCCTACCCACGCTGAGAGCTAACAACTCTCCGACCTTTCCCCTTGTTTCCACAGGCAACAAGGAGAGACAGACAATACGAATACGATCGAGCGCCGACGGCCGCCCGGACGTCTATCAATCAATCAATCAATCAAAACAGTACTCTCTAGGAGTACGTACGTACGTACGTACGTACGTACGTACGTACGTACGTACGTACGTACGTGTGTGCGTACCTTTAGGCTGCGGTATAACTGAAGGTCTTGCATCATGTCGTCTTTGCAGGCCCAGCACACCCATCGAGGGTTCAAGCCCCACCCGCGACCCCTCGAGCCCTAAATACGAGTGCGCAGGCGTTTTTGTATTTCGGTCGAGGTCGGAGAACGAGGGATTTAGCCTGGACGGAAACATAAGGAACATTTAGGTTAACACTATGACGAACAAACGGTCCTTGCATTTCCGCCAAGAGTGGCATATTTCGCAATAAAACGTCCCAGTATGGTGGGGGTTCGTCCCGTCTTACGTAGAAAAAAAAACATGTTTTTTTTTTTTTTTGTTTTTTGCGCTTTGCTTGCGCCGTCTTGCTTCGACGAGATTTTTTTAGTCTTTGCGCTTTGCTTGCGCCGTCTTGCAGCTTCGACGAGAGAACACGTCGTATATATATAAAGCGGTTTTCACGCGCACCATTTTTGTGCCCACTATTCGTGAAAAACGTTGTGACCTTTGCTTGCGTTCACCGTGAGGGTTCCTTAACGCGCACAACCGGAGACCCCGACAAACCCCAAACATTTAAACTTTACAGGAGGTATCATACGGTGGCATAAACGGTGCTAATCGTCCACGGTGGGGTGTACTTCGTACGCGGAGCCGTTTTATCTCGCGGAAGGGAGCAAGGCCTATCATACTACCGTACTAAAAAGTGTGCGGTGCTTTTGCGCGACAGGGAGGGCACTACTGTACTGACTGCTGCTCGCACAGTAGTGGCAGGGATACCATAACCCGGTTTCGTGTTTTCCACACACCGTCGAGGGGGAATTTTTAGCATTTCGCCTGCTTGTGTTGCTTTGCGTATGTACGTCGTAGCGGGGAGGGGATGGCTCTCTGCTGCTCGTTACAGGATTGACATGCCCGTGGTGAGGTATAACGTCATCTCACAGCACCGTCGGGACCTCATAGCACGCCTCTCTCTCTCTCTCTGCCTGTTGCTTGTTTCACCTTTTGCGTTAAACTCCGGCGGGCGTAAAATGTAAGGACCGTTTAGACATGCATCTATTGATAATAGGAACACCCCAAGCGACGCGTGCTATATATAGGGTTGCACCCCGTCTGACTGAGAACCGGGTACCCGGTGGCGGGTACCCGGAACCGTCGGGAACCGGAACCGGACCGGGACAAATAATTTACCCCGGGTAGTTTGGACCCCGGGTACCCGGGTACCCGGGTACCCGTTGATTGTGCTTTACGGAGGCCCCAAGACTGGGATATACGTTGGTTTATACATACACTGTGCCCCTAGACTCTCCCTTTTCCTTTTCTTCTACAGCCTTCGCACAACACGCGACTAGGGTTGCATCCCGTCTGAGTGAGAACCGGGTACCCGGTGGCGGGTACCCGGAACCGTCGGAACCGGAACCGGACCGGAACAAATAAATTTACCCCGGGTATTTGGAGGGGCAGCCTTCTGCCTTCCATCTTCTTTCTTTGGCATGACTCATCGAGATAATAGACGCAATGAAGTCATTCCCTCCCACCGTCCGCCTTACCATGCCACCTGCGGACCGTTCAGACCCGCTGAAACGCTAAAAGGGGAGAAGATAGTGCATGGTAATCCGGGTACCCAATAGTGCATGGTAATCCGGGTACCCGGGTACCCGGGTACCCGGGCTGAAAGCAGGCCGGGTACCCGGTTCCGGTTCCGTCTGAACCCCCCACAATCCGGTCCGGTTACCGGTTCCAAATGTTGAGGCCGGGGTGCAACCCTAGCTATATATGATAGAGGTATACCAGGTACCTTTTTTTGGCTGAAACGTTTTCGGAATGACGACGGGATCCTTAACCCAAAATCGTCAGAATTTCATTATTTTTGTTGGACCAGGTGGTGGTGTTGCAACACTTTTTCATTGTATTATTTTAGGCCTTGGGATTTGCTTGTCGGGGTAGGGTACGAGTACGAGTACGTACGTAGCACTTTTTATTTTCCCCTCCAAAATCAGTTTCTGACGTACTATTGGTATACTTCGTATATTACTTGCTGTAAGTGTATATTACTTGCTGTAAGTGTATATTACTTGCTGTAAGTGTATATTACTTACTATTAGTGTATATTACTTACTATTAGTATATATATTACTCTTAGTATAGAATGCCTGAAAAAATGGTGCACCTCTACCTTAAGATAGCATGCGTCAAGCGGTCCTTACATTTTCGCCCAGAGTTGTATTAAGCATCGTAATACCGTATATGACAGTGTATATCACACCCCCTGGGGTGAATTTCAAAGCGAACTTTCTCCGTAACCGGGGGGGGCACAGACAACGAAAAAAGGCGGCTTTTGGAGCATCTCGTCGAGATATTTCCATACACGGGTCGCTCGGGGTTAGCGCTCGACCGGTCGTCGAGCAAATGAGCGTTGAAATTCGTCCGAGGGGGTGTGGTATACAGTGTCATATACGGTAGTCGCCCTATGTACTGGTACTGTCCTCGCACAATATCAATACTACTACTGCTGTGTGACGGTTTCCATGCACTATCTATCACACTTTTCGGCGCTTTGTGTGTACTGTATATATACTGGGTATATATATAGCATGCCTGCTTGTTTGCAGCTTGGTTCGCCCGTCGGAGACGCCCCCGCGGCTTCGACGGGTCCAGGTCCCGACACCAGTTGTGAACCACCACGTTGCAGTGGATGCACTTGGTTGCGCTTGTCGTGGCGGGAAGGCTGCACCTGATGATGGTTACGACAGTGGCGACCCAGGTAGGCATGATAAGGAGGAGAGGGTTCGCCGTCATCGCGGCAGGGCGACCGGGCAGGCATACGAGTGGGTGGTTGGGTGGTTGGGTGGTTGGGTGGGTGGGTGTGGGGGTGGGGGCGTGTTTCCGCGAGTGAGCTCAGTTTGCACCGCCGCCACGCACTCTTACGAGCAACATAAACTTCATGGGGGGGGAGTCATTTACAATCCGTTTGAATGTATAGCACGCGTGAGATCGAAGCATCGCACGACGCAAGCAAGCAAGCGAAATATTGAGTTTTTATGACCAAACAAAAAAAAACTCGAATTTCACAGCTAAGAAGGTGTTTTAAAACAAAAAAAAAACACCGTTAAGCCTGCTCCTCCTGCTCCTCCTCCTCCTCCTCCTCGATGCCATTTTTTCACTCATCATGCGATCATTGTGTACTTTTTTTCGTCGGAAAACAGTGTGTCGACTCGCGTTGAAAACGAGCGATGTCTCTATATATCCTGGACGCTGCGTCTTCACCATACACACTGTCTGTAATTACTTGTCGCAGTTGATACCCGCCGAAGACTGCGAACGCACACGGGAGAGTGAATGGAATGGACCCTCGTTGTGACAGCTGGACAACCTCGTCATGGATCAATTTTCCAGGCGGAAGAACGCCGGCGACGGTGGCCATCATGATGAGCACACGATTGGCTAGCAAACCAACCAGAGACATTGCGTCACCACGATAACTTGACGAATTTCCAGTAGTAATAGCTGCGTGAAAACCAAAGACAGAGTTGTTGACAGGTCGGGTCAAACCTCGCGGGTCAGGTCGGGTCGGGTCGGGTCGGGTTCGGCGTCGGGTCAGGTCGGGTCGGGTCGGGTCGGGTCGGGTCAGGAAAGGGTGATCCCGACTCCATCCGCGAGAAGTATGAAAACCTCCTGAACCCGACCCGACCGACCCGACTCGACCCGACCGACTCGACCCGACCCGACCCGACCCGACCCGACCCGACCCACCCGACCCGACCCGACCCGACTCGACCCGAGACCCGACCCGACCCGACCCGAACCCGACCCGACCGGACCTCGACCCGCACCCGACCCCGACCCGCACCGACCCGACCGACCCGACCCGACCCGACCGACCGACCCTGACCCCGACCCGACCGCACCCGACCCGACACCGGACCCGACCCGACCCGACCCGACCCGACCCGACCCGACCCGACCCGACCCGACCCGACCCGACCCGACCCGACCCGACCCGACCCGACCCGCCCGACCCGACCCGACCGACCCGACCCCGACGAACCGACCCGCGACCCGACCCGACCCGACCCGACCCGACCCGACCCGACCCGGACCCGACCCCGAGCCCGACCCGACCCGCGACCCGAACCCGCCCGACCCGACCCGACCCCGACCCGACTCCGACCCGACCCGACCCGACCGACCCGACCCGACCCGACCCGACCCGACCCGACCCGACCCGACCCGACCAGACCCGACCCGACCCGACCCGACCCGACCTGATCCGACCTGACCCGACCCGTCCCCACCCGACCCGATCCGTGAGACTTTGAAAAGTTCCTGACTCGACCCGCGGGCCAGGTCATTGCCCGTGAAGAGCTCTGAAAACAAAAATGAAAACATGCAGAAAGCCTATTGTATGTACTAACTGTAGCCTATCGATGGAGCATGTATTTGAACAGACACACATTTGAAGCGTTGCGCGTAGCCGCCACGCCAGGTGTTTGGGGGTGGGGGACCGTGTATATAAAAAAAAAACTCGCAAAACGACGGTGTGGGCAGCTAGCCCCTTACCCTTCGCACAGAAGGCTGCGAAGCCACTCTTTCTCGAACAGGCCGGGGGCGGACGGCGGGTGGAGTGCGTTCAGCTTGCGACCACCGAAAACCCTCGCCACGGTTTCTTGTCCTCGGATCGGATCGAATACTCTGCCCAGAAGCTGCTGCTGCCGCTGCTGCTGCTCTTGATGCTCTTGCTGGGCCTCCAAGGCCTCCAGCTGTCTAGCCTATGGCACCAGAGACATCAGGTATTTGTTTTAGTGGTGGCACCACGCGTTGTTCGCACGGAGCAGAAAAAACAACATTATTTATTTGCCGTGCTGGCCGCGAGGAAAGTTTAGGTTTTTGTTGAAACGGCTTTGGCATGGCACATGATTCGTCAAAGCCATCGTGCATATCGCGCGTGTGACAACGGCCCGACACCGATTTATTATTATGTCATTACAGCAGAAACTCCACCACCGCCTGGTTTTCCTTACGCACGAAAAAAAGGAAGGAAACAAGGACCACGAAACAATGCGCCCCCCCCCCCCCCCCCCCCCCCGTCTCGAAAGGGGTGCGTGGTCAATGGTCAAATTACTAAGGCAAGCAACAAATGAGTACGCCACCCCTCCCCCCCGTTTCCTTGCGCACGAAAAAGGAGCACAGAATTACACCGCCGCCCCATTTCTCTTGCGCACGAAAAAAAATAAGAGGCACGAGAATGCCGTACTTAAAAAGGCGGCGCGCTCCTGCCCTGCGCCAAGACTCGGGAGGCACACGCCATTATTATAGAAGTGGTAAAAGGCGACGTGGCACCACAACGCGCCTTCCCCCCCGAAATTGCTAACCTTTGATGGCTAGACTACAGTAAAATATTAGAGCTCGATACAAAGCTTTATGTCATCTCCCTTGCTGCGGTACTGTGGTACCGTACCGTAGTACGAATCGTGGAGCTCTTTCATGCGCGTACAACGTGCTAACGATGGATTTAAGGAACAGACAGGATCGTCAATCTCTTTCGCAATTTAATGGTGTACAGTAATGTACGATGTATACCTTCCTGGTACCACAGGTTTCATAAAAGCTGCGTGGGATACTTCGATCGCGCGAACTACTTACGGGTTTTGAGGCGGACACATAATATATACGTACAATGTGAGGGCATTACCTGCGTCCTGCCGACGACGCCAAATGTGAGGGGATTACCGCTGAGCTATAGGGGTAAAAGATCGATCGATTACCCAGCCCAGGGTAATCCTTATAACAACAATGCATGCCTGGTATATCTTGACAGAGAGAAACATGAAGACATTAGGGGGGCTCTCACGCAGTCCGCCATTTCTTTCTCTCTCTCTCTCTCTCACCGCGACTTTTCCGGGGTGGGTCTCCTGCTTCTCGATGTACATGCTCTTCCAGTACCCTTTGGGCCGGTTCCGCTTCCCGGCGAGGATGGAGCTCAGAGGCGGCAGCGGGGCGGCCAAGGGGGTGGGGGAAATCTGCACCTGACGACGGAGGAGGGTGTGTCGACTTACTGTTGTTACAAGAATGAATTATGCTCTCCTGGGGTTGGGTGATCGATCGATCTTTTACCCCTACGCGTATACTCGTAGGTCAGTGGGAAACCCCCTCACATCACCGCATGCCATGTTTGCTTTATTTTTAGTCGTACAGCTTTTGCGAGCTTCTGCACCCTTTTGTCTTCGACTGGTGATGACGGAGGAAGTGAACAAGATACCGCGTGCTCACTGTATGCACGAAAGCCACACGCGGTTTTGTGCGCGTTGGTGGTGCAGCTCCAAAAGAAGCGCTGCTCTTTGCCGCGAACGTTGCATGCGCCCGACTCGAAACGGCAGGAGGAGGAGCTGTGGTATGCAGACTGTTGTACCAACATGAACGCGCATCAGGACTATACGTAGTGCAGTACGTCGCATGAAATATGTATGTACCCGGCTTGCACCCCGAACGGTATTATTGTTGTACAGCATGCTTTGGTTTTAACGTTAATTGTATGAGTATTACGGAGGACCATAGTAAATAGGACCAACTATTGTTAGTAAAAATAGATAACATATAAGGTTTGTCTTTACCGTACGTAGGTCCTATTTACTATGACCTCCCGTAATACGCGTACTGTAGTGTAAAGTACTGTAATATCCTTGTGGAATTGTAGCTCACATCGGTGTTGGCGTAAACAAGCCGCACACCCTGCAACAACAGATACAGTTACGTAGCTTCCAAAGGTATGACACAGTAGTCTTGGTACTGTACGTAATAATTCGCAGGTGCGAGCGTAAAGTCTCAAAGCAGCGCGCGTGTGTGGCAATTCCTGCAGAGACGCCCCTTCCTTGTAAAACAACAATTTTAAGAAAACGTCACCATTCTCGCCGTGCCAATCGTGCTCCTCCTCGCAATGCGCGATCGACCCGACCCACAGCAGGATAGAGCAGCCAATCGCCTTGCCCCCTGCCACAACTGCAACAACAGCAGCTGCTCTACGTACAGACAGGTAGATTCACGTCGAACAGCCACCACCAATAAAATACCTGTACCACAGCAAGCAGCAGCAGCAGCAGTTGAAAAAGTGACCACCGTGTGCTACCGGTAAAGTATACCTCTCGAGGACCCCGGCCCGCGTGGTTTGAATTCGGTTGGCGAACCCGGCGCTCGAGCATCATCCTCTTTGCAGACAACGATGTTTCCCGGGTGCATGACACATATATGCTCGTACGAGTAGTGGGGATAGGTCGAGAAGCGCTCGGCGCGCGGTGGTCGTTGGTTCATTCATGTGTCACGGATACGACATGAATGAGAAAAATCATTAAAAAAAACGGGTAAAAAATAAATATCTTTTCATGAAACCGAAAACCGAAACGGTCGGCGGACTGTTGGAGGATTTCGTCGAATATACGGTAGTACTCGTAGTTCGACTTCGTACTTACTCGTCGTAAGAGTATATAGTCTGCGTACAAAGAGTATTTGCCTCGTTGCTTGTACGTATACCTACGAGCACAATACATTAACAACGAGCGCGTGGTCGTATTCGTCACCACCACTGCTGCTATAGAAAATAGTAGCATCTCGCATGGCGTTCCTTATTCCGCATCGCAGTATTCTTCAGCCCACCACAGCAAAACTGTAGGAATCACCGCACCTCGCACCTCGCACGGCGAGCTGGTCACCTCGCACAGCGAGCTGGGAGTGAATGAGTGTCGAGGGCTCTTGGCCTTTCAATTCCATGTTACACGTAACGATTTCTTGTTGCTAGCAGGGCATTAATTACCTGTTGCGCTGTTGCGCTGGCGCAACATTCGGGTCGGCATTATTGCGGTTTTGCGCAACAACAGGCGCCGGAAGGCGTGTTGCGCGCAAAACAAAATGTTCCTTGTGTCTTTTTTCACCGGGGGCGATGTTTTCTTGTGAGGCAACCTTTTACGTTCGCCGTCGGCAAATAAAACGTTTTTTTTTTTTGCGTCTAAACGCATTTTGTCAAGTGGTTTTCGGGCATGCGTCCACGCATATATCGTGGGTTTTTCCCTCCGACGGCCCCTACGCGGGAGGCGGCCTCTGGCGGCCCTCCGGCGGCCCTCCGGCGACCCTTTGGGGGCCCTCCGGGGGGCTAACACGCCTGCGGCGCGCATTGTGCGCAACACGCCTGATGCTCGTGTTTCACTTCACGCAACAGAGCCGTACCTGTCTGTACCAGTATGTATTGCTACACCGACTTTTTGACGGCAACGACGAAACGAACGCTAGCCATAACATACCCCAGGCCCCACCCGAGACCTCTGGCCGCCTCTTCTACCATCCTATTAAAATACTTATTACACGCTGCTCCTCCTGCGGCGACCTTGGGGCTACCCGTAGGCAGCTTGTGGGTTACCATGCGGGTGCGCGCTTTCTTTGTAGGTGTGGCAATCGTCGTACACAGGTAGCAATAGTAGCTTGCCACTTATTCGATGAAATGGTTGGTTGATGCAATGGTTGAGGTACACTATATGTACGAGACAAAAGGGAACAACACTGACCAATGGAATGGTTGGTTCGGTCTGATTAGCATTGTCAAGGTTCGGATTATAGGATTAGGTTGTATCATAACAGCAACCATTACCTGGTACGAGTAGAAGAGGAGATACAAGCCAGACAGCAGTATTCCGGTACCAGCCATCAGGAACACGCTGCTCAGCGTGCCTGAGACGTTTTTCCTGAAGCCATTTTATTTACCGACTTCTTATTTTTCGCACTTCAGACGCCTCGTACGCATCTGGTACGAGTAGTACTTCTCTTGTAAGGCCTATGCTAACGGGGAAAACAGTATATCAGTTTCGCCGATTTTTTTTTAAAAAACCATTCCAGCGGCTGCATCTTGCGTTTTTTTGGAATGTGAGAACTTTCTGTTGTCATAAGTAAATAGTAAATAAACAATCCATCTTTTCTGTGAGAGCTTTCCACGGCAGTTGGAACTAACTGTAGCCCCATAATATAGGGCCTGGGTTCGAATTGTTTACGAGGGCGCAGCGTTTAGCCGAGGGTCCAAAGAAATATAGCCCCATAACCGGCCGGCATTCCAATTTCGTCAAATAATTCGGCATCGAAGCGAGTATCGGGGAGTTTCGCCGATTCGCCCTACACCTATCACCGACACCTCCTATTCAATAAACCACCTTTGAACCCATGCGATTGGGAACAATACATTTGCAAAAAAAAACGTCGGGGTCTCTGTTATTAACCCATTCAGAACTGAAAAAAAAAACGCCCATTACCTAATTCCAAGTAGTTTGTCCCCAAATTCGCGGGACCAGTTCTTAAGGGGGTTCACATTTAGAGCCCACCTGTAAAATCTACTATAAATACAAGTGCTCGGAGACTACAGCAGCAGCAGTACGACTGCATCCAGGGCACTTAAAAACCTGTACTACCCACGGCGACACAAGCCGCAACAGCAAGTCCTCCCCCTCCAAAATCCCCCCAACCATCCGACCACCCCGACTAGACAACAAGCGGCCACACTTGGGCATTTCATCGCGGCTTCGGGGTCGTCCGGACCTGCCACGCGCGCTCCACAGAAAAGGAAACGTTCGACGGCTTCGCCAGGGGCATCTCGGCTCGCATCGACCACAACCGAGAGCGGTCGCTGCCGTCGAAGACAGTCGCGCTGAGCCAGGCCCTCCGCCCCGTGTGGATGCGCAACGAAACCCCCAGGCCGTGCAGGGGAGACGTCGAGGGCATCCCCTGCGCCCAGTCCCACACGATGTTGCGCTGCTGGAGTGTCATGCTGTTTCGTGTTTTCGAAAAGAGAGAGAGAGAGAGAGAGTTGTATTTCGCGCGGGAAGACGACGGAATGTTGGAGACGTTTGTTTGTGATCAGCAGACATCAATGTTTGTTGTTTTAGAGCACGAACAAGTCTTTTTGGTTCAAGAAAAGTATCACGATGTCCCGAAATAGAAGAACCGCTTTAAATATAATATTAATATACATGCGTTTCTTATATTTTGGGACAGCTTGGTACACGGTGTGTCGACGTCGAGCGCGATTCCCCAACTCCGTCGATAGATCTTCGTTCTTATGTTGCATACGGCCAAATAAAACAAACACCAAACGTAATAGAATCGCAGCATAACCGCGTGCCACCCCGGCCACACGAGTAGCATGCTCCTCGCATCGAAAAGAGGACAAACGGCGACGAAACACCCCTCGTTCCCTCCCGTCAACGGCAAACCAGCACCCGCCAAGCGTTGCCGTGATTCGGCCATACAACCATACTGCTGGTAGGCCGTACTGTTGCATGTGTAAAAAATGCATGGAACACACGCGAGACACGAGTTTCCGCTAAACATAAAACAACATTGTGTCCCGAACATTAACAATGTTGTGTCCTACCACACATGCCGGCGGCAAGACAAGAGGAGAACGCCGTTGCCCACCCACTCCAACGGCGAGCGAAATCAACACGAACGTCTCAAATCCCCCGACGATCGCACGCCAGCGTATGAAGAAAAACAAAACCCGGCCCCATACCCGATAGAGGCACCCCAACTCACGATGAAAAAAAACAGCCAAATATTTACCTTGGCAGTCCCGAGTCCGACAGCAGCGGTCGGTACGCCGGCACCCAGGAGCTGAAGTTCACGCTATTCCTTCGAGCGACGCCGTACGTCACCAGCGGATTGAGGCCGACCTTGAAGCGACCGTCCAGGAACGTCCGCGCGAAGCGAAACTGCGCCCGTCGTGAGCCGTGGTTGACGCTGATCCCCACCGTTCGATTGTTGGTTTCGATCGTTGCACCCCCTGCGACGCACAAGCCGACCGAAACGGGCGCGGAGGGAGAGGGGGCGCGCGCGGACGGCGTGAGGTGGAAGGCTAACGCTTGCGCAAAAGCAGCAGCAGCACTCTGACAGGTACAGCGAAATACAAAAAGGGTTTGGTATTCTGGTCACCAACGCCTGGACGGCGCTGCGGCGGCGCAGAGCGGTAGCGGTGGACAGAGGACCACCGTACCCCCCCCCCGCGCCAGAGACGGCGGCAGGGTGCCCGTTTTCCCGCTCGAAAGAGAACGATGAGACTTTTGAGTTCTGCAGGGACTCGACAACACCCACCGGAATTAGCACACACACGCAAACCGACAATACATGACTCGATAAGTGAAGGTCTAGGAGTCCAGGTGCACACGCGCAGCGCCGGGCAGGGAGTAAAAAAAATGGGACGAGTCCTTACCATATTGCAGTAGTCAAACCTCCGGAAAGAGCCATGGGGAGGGGGGACATATCTTTGTTTCCGAACGAAAATCGACCCAGAAAGTGCAGTGACTATATAGGCCGTGACAAAGACAGGGGAAAAAAACAGCGAATAGGACGCTGCCTCCATGAACCACCGCCAGCGTACAGGCGGTAACGAGTGCCCTTAATGCCGCCAAGGTTGGGGGCAGGGTCACAAGGTCGACCAAGCTGTTGACCTCTCAGATCCCACCATATGCGCACACGGCACACTAAGCTTAGCCACTTCACAACCGCATCGGCGTTTAGGGGACACTCTGCTTCGAATCGTGGAGCTTGCTTGTTCGTTTTTTTGCACTAATAAAAGGGGGTTAGAACAGTGATATCGATCTCGAACTCACGGGGCGATCGGACCACTTTCAAGAGTTTCTGTCCAGTTGGTCGCCCAAGAGGAGCGCTAAACCTTTCTTCCTCACGAAAGAAGCGAAACGAAAACACGGCCGCCTGCCAGCTGTCGACGAAAAAAAACATTGGTTTCCTTTTACTGTCGCGGCATGTTTACTGCCGAAAACTACGGGGCTCGACGCTTCAAAGAGAAGCGCGTGTTGTAAGCGCACAGCGTCCCTTGCTTGGACGACAACGAAACGATTCAAGGGCGACTTAAAACATCAGCAGTACCGCCGGTAAAGCATGCACACCTGATGGTATCCGTTGCTTGATGAGACCCGAGCCGGTAAGAGTCAGTCTCGCGAGAGGCTCGGTGGGGTCGGTCTTTCGGTATAGCTCTTGGGCTTTGGTGATCGACAGCCTGCTCGGGAGCGGTACGTACGTGTCGTGGGACGAGCAGGCGCGACAGTCAGACAGACAGACAGACAGACAGCCTGCTCGGGAGCGGTACGTACGTGTCGTGGGACGAGCAGGCGCGACAGTCAGTCAGTCAGACAGACAGACAGACAGACAGACAGACAGGCAGACAGACAGACAGACAGACAGACAGACAGACAGACAGACAGACAGACAGACAGACAGACAGACAGACAGACAGACAGACAGACAGACAGACAGACAGACAGACAGACAGACAGACAGACAGACAGACAGACAGACAGACAGACAGACAGACAGACAGACAGACAGACAGACAGACAGACAGACAGACAGACAGACAGACAGACAGACAGACAGACAGACAGACAGACAGACAGACAGACAGACAGACAGACAGACAGACAGACAGACAGACAGACAGACAGACAGACAGACAGACAGACAGACAGACAGACAGACAGACAGACAGACAGACAGACAGACAGACAGACAGACAGACAGACAGACAGACAGACAGACAGACAGACAGACAGACAGACAGACAGACAGACAGACAGACAGACAGACAGACAGACAGACAGACAGACAGACAGACAGACAGACAGACAGACAGACAGACAGACAGACAGACAGACAGACAGACAGACACAAACACACAGACAGACAGACAGACACAAACACACAGACAGACAGACAGACAGACAGACAGACAGACAGACAGACAGACAGACAGACAGACGGCAGTTGCCCAAGGGTTACTCAAGCGATTGCGGCCGGATAAAGCACCGACTTCTGCCGGGAAGAGGAGCGTCAGGGCACCAAAACTGAAAATCACAAGGGAACGCCAAGCGGTCACGAGCAAAATAATCCACGCCCGAAATCACCATCGCGAGGAGCACAGATGAGCCGACCTCACGCGCAGGTTCAGTCCAGAATATACAACGAACAATAGGCAGTGGTCAGTACTCGCATATATAATACATACTCGTAAATGAAACGCCTTTCGAGACCTCCTTTGGGTTATCGCTTGTCACTATCTCGACACCGGCCAGCCCGATGGTGAAATCAGTCAGCGAAGCCTTTTGCGCGGAACACGACAAGTAGAGCAATTGTCGCGTCCAGGAAGCACACATGCTTGGTTTTGCTATTGAGAGATCGCCCCATTAACCCAAAGCGGGTTGGTGGTGAATGGTGGTGGTAGTAATCGTGGCGGCGGCAACGTTGGGGTGGCATCGGTGGTGGAGGGGGCGGTGGTGGTGGTGGTGGTGGTGGTGGTGGTGGAGATGGCGGTGCTGGTGGTGGTGGTGGTGATGATGCCGGCGCGGGAGTGTTAATCGACACTCTATCGCGCTTCAACGAGCGTGAGGGTGCGTCTACTTGTGTACCAAAGCAGTTCGAGATGCCATCGTACAGTAAGCCCGTTGAAATCGCAAACGGCTGACAGCGGCCTGCGTTTATATTCCACGGTATGGACAGATCGATAAGCCGGAAGCCTTCCCTCAGAAGGGCATGTCGGCGCTGCAGGGACTCCTCCTTGTCGATATATATATTAGGACGAGATCAAGCAGATCGAGGAGTGCGTTGATGGGGGGAACTCGACATGAAATGATACGAATCTCGATACTACTGCATGTGACGCTTAGCAACCAAGGGGGCGCGAACGAGATATTCGTGAAATGGCTCCTTACCTGGAAGACTGACGAGTACCAGTATGGAAGAGTGACAAAGGAAAAAGAAAGACTAATAATAGTAGCAAAACGCTTCAGTCAGCGTGAGGGGATCGATTGTTTTGAGACTTTTGCAACACCTGCCGCGGCTTGCATTCGTTTGCTGGCTGCCACATGCGTGTGAATTGGATGTGGATTTATGACATTTCGATGCCGACCAAGCTTTTGTTCGGTCGAATCGTGTGGTTTACAATACTCGAGTGAACAAGAGCTTCATTGACATCGCCATGGCACAGATCCAAATCCGATTCACACGTTGTGGCAGCCAGCAGACGAATGCAAGCCGCGGCAGGTGCTGGGTCAAAAGTCTCGAACCAATTGATCCCCTCACGCTGACCAAGGTCTCTTGTTACTAGTCTTACCTTCGCCTTTGTCACTTTCCTATGTTCGTCAGTTTTCCAGGTAAGGACCCATTTCGCGGATATCTCGTTCGCGCCCCTTGGCTGCTAAGCCTCGCCGAAAGCCCCCGCGTCACATATATATAGACCGATGTACCCTTTCGTCATCGCCTCGTGCCCGGTGTCCCTGGACTCGGAGACATTAGCGTCGGCGAACGAGGTCGACGCTGACAGCTCACTCGCCGGACACATCGGCAATTTCGCGAGAGGCTGACTTGGCGGGCGTTGCTCCACAAACGCCTGGGCAATGTCGTTCTGTTTCGTCAGCATCGACAAAACACCCCTTTCAATGGGCTCTGCTTTGCGCTCTCGCCCGCCCTGGTTGCCGTTCGTCGCCGTCTCCCGGCCCGGACAGAGGTGGTTGCTCAGCTGGCGAGTAACTCGATACGGCGATGGCGGTGGCGATGACGCCGGCGACGGCGTAGACGGCGGTTGCTGCTGCTGTTGCCGTAGCGTCGATGGTGTAGCCGATGGCGGCTGCTGCTGTTGCGGCAGCGGCGGCAGCGTTGATGCCGGTTCCGGAGGGTAAATGTTTACAAATACCCCCCCCCCCGGCCGGCTCGGGTAGCGTGGATAGCTCCCGAGGGTGGGTCCACGCCACGTCGCGTGTATACACGACCGCGCCGGACGGCAGCTTGACCTTGAAGGAAGATGGCGGGGTGGTTGCTTCCGCCGTTCATATATGAACGTATCTCAGCTTCGGGCGCTGCCTTGCTATCGCGGCGAACGCGGCAGTAGCTAGGCTTAAAAAACGGCAGCATCGACAGCGGCGGCACCTCGTCATAACACCGGCCCCACGGCGATGCGCGGCCCGGGTTAACTTCCGTGGCGGATCGATTTTGCGCATCATTGGCCCAGAAGCACGCTTCGGCCCACAGAGATACGGTAGCAGGCGTTTGAACGTCGGGAAAAAGACGCGCCGTCTCTAGACAGGCGGCTTGCGCGGCTTCCTGGACAATGGTCAGACCCCTCTCCACGATACCGTTCATTTGCGGCGTGTCTGGCGTTGTGAAATCTTGCCGGATGCCGCGTTCTTCGCACAGTTCCCTAAACGCTCCACCACTGAACTCGCCCCCACCGTCAGAACGGACGCACTCGACAACCGATGGCTTCGTGCTGTCACGAATGACGTTCAAGACCTGCTTAAATGTCGCACCGGTGTCGGACTTCTGCCTTATGAAATAAGTCTAGCCAAAAGCGCGAGAAGTCGTCCTTGATCAGCACGAAGTATAGCGCACCAGTGAGGGACTGGGTGGGCTTAGGTCCCGACAGGTTGACGAACACCCGCTGCAAAGGGCGCTCCGGGCGGGAGAGAGTGGTTTTTCGAAAGGTTTGGCGTTTCCTCTTAGCCATCGAACATCCCCCACAAGCGTGAAAATATCCCGTCGAACGAAAACCTAGTCGCCTGGCAGTCTCATTCAAAATTCTCGGATGGGCGTGCGCATATGATACATGCATGTCGTTAGTACCCACAGACTTGATGCGCACGGGCATTGTGGCGGGGGTGGTCGCGGCGGCAATCGGGGGTGATCCTGCCGCCCCCGATTCGACAGGCGCTGGACCGGACTGGTGCTGATGCTTGGGCACCTTACGCGTGGCAGGCAGCTGGGTACCAACGTCGTTGCGCGGAAAATCTAACCGCCCGGGCGTCACATGGACCCCGACTGGGTCCATAACCTCGGCCTGTTGTTTCCTTACAGCGTGGAGAGAAAACATTTTTACCCCAGGCCAGGAACATGCGCCACGTTGTTTAAGGTGACCAGGTTAAGGAGGACTAAATATAGTTTGCCATAGCAAGCAATGGGCAACATCGCCAGGCCATCCATTATTACGCTGGCATTATCTACAGGGGGTGGGGGACACAGCCATACATCTCCGTACCATAGCAGTCCTGTGCATGGTACGTCCACTGTCGCTTATCCAAACCTCACGACTATCATCAGTTCGGGGGGAAAACAAACTGGTTGTCCGGTTACGCCAAAGTTACCAAACAGCACCACACGTGCCATGAACTGCTGAGGATGCTGGTGTCTACCGGAGGGAGAAGGCGAGTACGTTGGCACCATAATCGACATAGATGTTGACGGAGCAGCAGAGCTCGGCGACGCAGGTGGCGGTGCGACCATAACAGTGTTGCCGTGACCAAAAGCATTGCTGGGATTCAACGTTTCTGTCGCGGTGCACTTGTTGTGTCGGTGTCCGGGCTGGACGCAGCGATAGCATTCCGTCTAAGGCCGCGTCTGACGAAATAACACACCATTGCTACAGTTTAACACCTGTCCCTGACTACAGTAGATGTAGTTGCACGTTTGGTGCCCCTGCCTCCGCGGCCACCACCGCGATCACCCTTGCTACGACCCCCCCGGCGGATGCCACCATTTCTCCGGTACCTTGGCCACCACGACCCTGAGCGCCGGCGAACAAAGCGTTTTGGCGTCTCACTAGTTTTGCCGCTTGTATTTCGGCAAACGTGTCCCGCAGGATTTCCTATACGGGTAGCTCGACACGGGGGAGGTAACGGCGGCTGAGCAGAGCACAGGCATTCCGTGTGATACTCGTTGGCCAGATGACGGCCGATTTTTGTCGGTGGATCATAACCTCAGTCTTGTGGACATCGAGGCACGCAATCGTTGTTCCCGGCATTGTCAACGCGACCGATCACACCAACGGGTCTTCACCTTAGGCATTCGCAGGTTTTCTAATTTATTCAGGCATAGATCTTGCTGAGCAGCCCCCCTCGGCTCAAACCAATCCTCGGCGACTTTCCGGCAGCTGCTCGGCGACCCTGCCTGTATTATATTATTGGCCAGGGGAGCGAAAACAACTCCTTCGATCAGAATGGCCCAAGCTCGTGTCGCATCTTCTATATCGCGTGGCGAGTGTATCCGGCGAAGCTCGCTGGGAATAACCCGGTCGTCGCCGACGAAGATTGGTTGGGCGCGCGGCGCGGCGCGACGGCCTCACGGCAACCAAACATGGGTAGATGCGACAGGATCTTCTTCCGCCACATCGGGTACTGCGGTGCCTCGCCGTCGAGCTATGGCACGTTTTAACGGCTGGCCGAGACGGAGTATGAACCTGGTGGTCGAACATCATCAGGCGCTGGCGAGCTGGAGCGGACACCTTCGCTTTCCCCTTGGAGCGCCGCCAGCTTCGCGGCCTGCTCCACGACTTGGGCAGGTTGAGTGTTCATCGTATTGGACTGGTCGGCTAGCGAGCGATTGTGCTTCAGCCATCTTCGTGAGCTCCTGAACCTCGCGCGTCAGCACTTTCTGCTTCTGCTGGCGGCCTCAGTCATCTGCTGAGCAACCCCATCGTTCGTCTCGGACTATCCTACCGAGAACGATCGATCCTCCAGGATCTATCTACCCAACCGGGTGACAAGGGTTGACAACCACGCTAGCGTGTTCCTTATTCCACGGTATGGATATATAGATACCAGTAAGCCAGAAGCCTTCCCTCAGAAGGCACGTCGGTGCTGGAGGGACTCCTTGCCGATAAATTCTATATTAGGACGAGATCAAGCAGATCGAGGAGTGCCTCGATGGGGGAGCACGGCGACATATATTGAAGCGAATCTTGATACTGCTGCATTTAACGCCAAATGGTAAATTCCTACCGATAAGTGGAACTCCCTGCATCCTTGCATAAAGCAAATGCTGCTGGACACGACTATAACTAACGACCTGTTGCAAGGGACATCCCGAGCAATGGAGTCTGCGTAATGTGGACATGTGCACCGTAACTTTGTTGGTTCTATCAGGTTCTATCGCGGATGTCGGCTGTCAATACACCACTGCAGTGTACATGTGTCTATAGTCTACTGTCGTATCTACTGCTATGTGTGTGTACCGCCCGAACGATGTCGGCTGTGCAACACGTGTCATACGTAGCAAGCACCCGACGGGATAGAGAGGATATGTACTGCTGTGCCGGTCGCACAGCCCATTTCTTCTTGCGCCAGTACGTGGGAGCACAGAAAGGACTGCCTGTTTGGCGGTATTACTCGTGTATACTGAAGTATATCTCGAGCTTTGCATTATTTTCGTCGGCACAGCAGCAGCCCACGAGCATTCTGGTTCGAGATGACTGCAGTAGTGGAGCCGGTGGCCATCAAGCATAGATCGCGTCTCGTTGCGGCATGCGAGAGCTATATACGATACGCGGAGGTGTACCGCACGTGGGTACTGGGTACTGGGTACCAGTGTATTCGTATGGGTGCCAAGAGCTACAGTAAGCTCTGTGTGGTCTGGGTGGTGGTATTGCCGATAATCATAGATTTGCTCATACTGCTTGTACTCGTATCCCGTATCCTATGCTATCACTTGTCAAGAATGGTACTCGTACCCTAACCACAACTGCCTGCTTCGTCCTCCACTACCACCAGCCCCACCCAGAACTTCGTTGAAACGCTCCGCCCTCGCCCCCTCTGCTCTGGCTCACCCAGTGACGAAGCTGAAAGGCACGGCGGACTCGTCTTGCAGATCGTAGTTGACGGTAACGGACAGGTCGTCGTCGAAGAAGTGGGTGTAGGCTCCAGACACGCCGCTCAGAAGGTTCAGCGGTTCACTCGCCGCTCCACCAGCAGGGGGAGCCTGGTTAGCACATGCAAGAGAATACAACATTAACGCCATAGCAGCTGCTAGCCGCCATCGCCGCGACATGCCGTACAGCGAGCAGTGAGCTGTGGGCAGGGCAAGTGCTGAGTGTTCGTCGTTTTGCCGATTTTTTTTTTTCTGCTTGTCGAGTAATGTACGTAGCCCCTTTCTTGTATGGCCAACTACGGTGTTGAACTCCGATTACAAGGACTTCTCGAGACGACCAAGAACATCTAACGCAAAGAGGAACACACGGCAGCAGGGGTTAGTGACTATCTTTTGAGCCTTGCAACTCCTGGAACCTTGGGAGGAGTGGAAGGGAGACGCCTGTCGCCCGCTTGCCGCCCGGATTGCTGAGCTCCCGAAGGAGAGCAAAGGGAAAGAGGAGCTATTAATAGTAGCCTGAAGGCCGCGAGGCAATCAAACAGCAGCAGTCATGGGAGACCGCTTGGAGGAGAGAAAGGATTTCTCTGTCGAAGTCTCGGCTAAGATCCCCGAGGCAAAGAAACTCGCACAGGTGAGGGTATCCCCTCGGAAAGCACGAGTGGGGGCGAACAGCGGTGAACGTATGTAGGCGAAAAGGAAAACCACCTCGTACGCTGTTTGGGTTCGAGCGTGTTACGACGTTCCTTTCTGCTACACTGGAAAAGCTTATCCAACACTATTTCCAAGTAGTTTGTCCACAGAAACGTGTACGCAGAGCCTACTCTCATTCCAAGTCAATTTGTCTCCGAAGCTCGGAAGCACGGGTGCAGACAGCAGGCAGCGCCTCTCGCCAAGACTCACGAGGCAGGCATGCTGGTCCCAAACGATGACCCACGGACGAAGTTATAGCTGTGCGTATATTTATACGGTACCATCTATGCTATCATGTATACCACACAGGTGTGCAAGGCAGCGCGCAGCAGCCAGTTAAGTACACGAGCAAGTTATCCATCTGCCCGTCAGCTTTGCTCGAAGCAAGTCTCACTGCCAGGTATCTCGCAGTCTGGACGGCGTGGCGCTGGTGCCGGCGTGTATGATACCAGACGACACCACTGCTGGTGCTGCTGCTGCTATAGTTGTCCGACTGCCGGCACTCTTCACGACCCACAATGGGCGCCGCGCACATCGCACCACATGTTGCTCGCATCTAGTAGGCAGTAGCAGCAGTATTACAGCAGTAGAGTAGACCAGTATTCTACACCGGATACGCCAGCATAGCCAGGTACACTGCTTCATTTTACGGTGGCCAGAAGCCAGAAGCCCCTTTGCCGACATGCCTGCTGTAAAGAGCACCAGGTCTACGTCGATAATTACCAGTACTCGTATGTATACGACATCGGGTATATATTAATACTTTCCGTAGCTCGGGGAGGCGAGAGATCCGTACGAGCGTCAAGATGCATCGGCGTATTTTACATGTTATGATACAGCTGAAGCCGTAAACTAAACTGCTTGCATATACGTACTCGTACAGCATGTCAACCGTCTATTGATAATTGAGACGCCCCTCCAAAGCGCCAAAACGTGCATCGTCTCTCGAGCTGCCTCATTAGGGCATCATATTGAGACGCCCCTCTCAAAGTTGTAGGACGCTACGAGCATTCGCAGTTTTCTCTCGAAACGCCTGCGTACTCGCACCTAAGATTGTGCAGCCTTGTGATTTTTCGTACATACGTAGGTACCCGCTATTAATACTCGTATATAGCTGTGAGGCGTGTCTGTCTGCTGTAAACGCCTCCACGGTCCCGGCAACATGCACTCCTCTCCATCTCGGAACGAATGCCGCCTCCGCCTGCCTCTCGTCCGGGCGGCGGCGGCCTGGCCTGTTCCTCGCCGCACACCCACTGATGTCCCTTTAACCCCCGTCGCCGTCCAATCAGTAGGGTGTACTTCCACGAACTTGGCCCAGCTCCCGATACAATTAGTTGATATTCCATACAATTTCGGGGGAACACAGCAGAAATAATAATCAGAACCGAATGTGGTTCATATATACAGGGGGGAAATGTGGTTTTATGGTCCATCGTGGGTTCTGATTACTGTGTCTCACTACACTAGCCCACCCGTAAATATGAATAACCCCTCCTTACACGTTCATTCGGAGAGTTTTCCCAGGCGGTATGTAGGGGTTATAGGGGTTAGGGTTGCAGGGTTTGGGTTAGGGTTCAACATTTAAAATCAAGAACATTTATATATTTAAGCTATTTTGTCGAAGCTGAGCCTATTCGTGGATAGCTCGTCGCGTACGTATACAGAAGCGGTCGATAGGCACGGCGGTTGTGTCGGTGGTGCGGTTCAACACCCCCCCCACCCCCCAGTAAAGAAACGCACCCACGCTTTGGAAACCAGGCAGCTTTTTCTTTCTGTCTGTTGGAATTGTATTTGTATTGTTTTGCCGTTGTTGTTGTCAAATGAGCTGATCGCGAAAAATATAGTCCTTGGTCACCTGACAGGCTCCTAAAAAAGCTCTGCAGTTGTGATGAAGGAGTGAGTTAAAAGCGACCTTCGCTTCGACACCTTCCGCGACTTTTGCGTTTTTGGTGCTTTTCGGCCAATCAAGCAACCATTCAACCACCCTACCTACCCGCCAACTGACACCTAACCAAAAAGGCAAGTGATCACAACAATCGAATTACCAGCCGACTGACCGACCGACCGACCGACCAATCAACTATGATAGCCGAACAACAAAAAAATCAAACCAATCAAATAGCCAACCAACCAACCAACCAACCAACCAATCAAATGGCTAACTAACCAACCAATCAGCCACCCACCCAACCAACCAATCAGCCATCCAGCCAACCAACCAACCAACAAAATAACCAACCAATCAGCAGTCAGCAGTTACACATTTTTTCAGCTCTGCGAAAAAGGAGCCCTTTCCGTTGAGCGTGGTCGCTGCTGCTGCTGCTGCTGCATAGTCCAAGCTTCTTCGTCGTGTACGACGTATATGAAGTTTCAACGGTAAGCTAGATATGGTTCCCGTCGTTGCGCGATTGGAAGAACCCTGAATACTCCCAACGGCTACATATATGGTACCTGGTTTGTCGAAGGTTAGAGGAAAGGGGGGTTGGTTTCCCCACTCTAGAGCCGCGCCCACGTCGTCGGGGGGAAAATACTCGGATTTTCGTGGGATAAATTTATTGCCGTCGGAAAAGTTAAGGATGGGCGTTCGTTGAAAGGGAAAAGGGTGGAGGCGAACAGTTCCACCCGCCGGATAGTTCACACAGACAGATCAGGATCTACCACGCTGCAGATCATCTTGCGTGGCCCTTTATTATGTGCCGGTCTCTGAGATATTTTGTGCGAACGATCTGTGTCATACTGGAGCACTCCAACCCAGGAAACATGTGCTGTACATGCACCATTGTCTACTGTAGATGTTTCAAGGCAGGTATATCCCTGTTCTATTATATATCTTGTATGATCGGCATATGATCTGTAGATAGATCCCTGGTTTATATCTGTATGATCGGCATATGATCTACAGGTTTGATCCCTGGTTTGTATGTGTTATGATCGTATATGATGTACATTGTAGGGCATGCGGGTCATACGGCTCCCAGCCCAGGAACACATGTGCTATACCGGTAGATCATATGCCGACTATACATACATGCATAGATAAGGGATCTATCTATCTGCCTTGAAACATCTAGAGAGTATACATAGCATGGGGACATATCTGGTCTGTTTGACGTGTAAAATTTTTCGGAGCGGTTTTGACGTGTCTCCAGCAATCGGAAGTGCGTAGCGTGGAGCTGAACAGCTGTTCTCTACCTAAACATACACCAGGTATGATATATACGTACATACCTCCTGTCGTATCTGGGAGCGTTTTTTTTCTCGCGTCCATCGCGGCGATTTTTTTTTTTTTTTTTTTCATCCCTTTTATTTTCCTCGCCCTTCCTTTCTGTCTCCTTCCTATTAATAGTCGTAACTTAGATCCGGGGTCACAAAATAGGATCCTCTCCCTCCTCCCCCACTACGGTCCTTGCCTTGATTTTTATCGTGCAGAGGGTTCATTCAGCCTTCCCAACGCTCGTCGATCTTTATCGAATTTTGCTAACTCACAATGTGTCTAATAAATGACGGCATTTTTTTTCAGGCTCGTGGCAGCGTGTACCGGAAACGGACACCAACGCCACCCGTGACCTAAAAAAAAAGATAAAACCGACCTGCGCTCCTTCCCGGTCTCAAAAATGAAAAACAAAAACCGTGCGTTGGAATTTGTGGACGAAACTACGAAAAAACGACTTTTGTTTTCCGTATAATACGTATTTGTATTTCACTTGGTTTTAGTGTACCCACCCCATATCTGGGTCTCCCAAATAGGCGGAGGTTTTTTCTTTCCTTTTCGTGGACCCCTGGTTGTCACGTTAACCCCATCACCCTTTGTCTTTGACGGGGTGGGCTAATGTAGTAAATAGGACCTACGGTGTACACAGAAACCTATATACTTCCTTAATTTTACTATTAATAGCAACATTTGGTCCTATTTACTATGGCCCCCAGTAATAGTCTGTGGTCATAGGACAGACAGGCTCCAATGACTCTGGAGTAGAAGGAATACCTATTGTAGAGATATTACGTAAATATCGTAGCGATGGTTTACTTCCGACATAAATTCAGCAGCGTGGTGAGCCAACCCGGAAGTATGCGAAACACAAGTGAAAAATCAACCCAAATCGCGAACCTCACGACCAACCCGAACCGTATCTCACCCGCAAAAAAAACCCCGGTATATATATATACACACACGCTGCTTAGCTGATGGTGTACTACTGCTGTACTTCGCTATTTACTCGTATGTACGTACTGGTAACTTGTATATATAACGTGCGCTCTCCCGCGCATGCCCTATTTATTATGCGTACGTACATACGGCGGGCGGACAGGGCGGCAAGCTCGCGGAGGCGCTAGAGATGCTGATGAGCCTGGAGAGGCTCTGCCGCGTGGGGAACGACTTCCCCAACCTGAAGGAGGTCATCCTGACGGCGGCGAGGCTGTGCCGGGAGGTGGCGGACTGGGCGCAGCTGAACACGACGTTGACGCTCCTGTCGAAGAGGAGGGGCCAGCACAGCAAGACAGTCACTGCCATGGTTCAGGAGGTGCGGACGTGAGGGTTTCAAACCCGATGAGCCTGAAGGGAAGGGGGGTTGGGGGGGGGGGGGGGGGGGTTACTCGATATTAATGCATGGCCGTAGTTCGTGTGACATATAGAGGAGGGGGGGGGGAAGTACTCGATATTCATGCATGGCCGAGTCGTGTGACCATAGAGGGGGGGGGGGGGGGGAGGGAGACGTACTCATCTGTTGCATCGCCTTAGTCATTCGGCTATTTTGCCCATGTACCCCTTTCGAGACGGAGCACCGCTCCTAATGGAGACGCGTCCAGCATTTGGGCTCTCAGAACGTTTTTTGCACGGATCACATACATGTTTTCCCCCCCTACTGTTGTACGAGCTTATCCCCCTTTCTGTTTTGCCTTTTGTGGCTACCATCTTATCTCCTCTGGGGGGAACGGGAAGAGGATAAGAGAAAAGGGCATATAGGGGGAGGGGGGAGAGGATATATATTAGAGCAAGAGGAGGGGTAGAAAAGAGATCGGAAGAAAGGGGTGGGGTAGGGGATAGGTCGGAACAGTGGAGAGGATAGATAGGAAAGAGCAAGGGGTACGTAAGGGGACGAGAGGAAGAAGGAAGAGCACGAGGAAGACCGGGTTTCGAATTGCTTTGTTTTTTTTTTTTTTGTTCTTTTAAGAGCACTGGGCAACAGATGATAACTAGCCTCCAAATACGCGACTTGCATCCCCTCTCCTTCTTTTTTTTTTTTTGTTTCTTTTTTTTGTTCGACTGCTCTCACAGCAAGCACCACGACGGCTGCTGCTGCTTCGACCGTTTTTTTTCAAGCCTATCTAATACCACTCTACGTATCCCTAAATATGATATCAGGTAGCAACTTTTCGGCTGAACGACGGGGCTCCTTAACCCTTTTCGAACTGCAGTCCTGTTTTGGGGACAAACCACTCTAAATTTTAAGTTGATTTGTCCCCAAACGGGGACTCCAGTCCTATACGAAGGGGTTGAGGCACCGAATTAAACGAGTATAAAATTAAAGGGCGATTGCCAAAAATCAGGTTTACACCTGGTCACTTTTGGTGCCAAAAACAGTTACACTCTAAAATCAAGTTAAATCACGCTTTCAGGAAAACCCTCTATTGGAGCTCACATCGTACCTGATTTTTGGCTTCGAAACGGGCCAGGTACACCTGAGTTTGTCTACTATGCCTAGCTTTCAAACTGAAAATTGCCGTTTTTTATAAGCCAATCAGAGCGTCATACGTACACTGTTTTCCTGCTACGGACAACGAAGACATTCCCACACTACTGTACATACGACCGCCACAACGACTGCCCAGAACGTATCATACGCGCCACGCACATCAGCACAATGGACATGCAACGACTACAGAAGCATCATACGCGGCGCATACAGCACAATGGACCTGTTGTAATATATTACGTACTCTTGCTTGCTGACACAGACAGTAGTAGTACGGAAAGCGAGCAGTTCAGTCTCAAATTAACTCGATGTTTTGTTCGTATGCTATCAGGCTACGACTATATACATACGTATTATACCTGGTACAATAATACGGAAATACACGTCGTAGGATTGAGTGTGATCACGAAATCAATGAAAGCATACGACAGATATTAATACCCGTACTGACAATAACTACAACATTTATCAAGAGTTTGGAGGACACACACACATTCGCTATCATTCTGCTGTTCAGGCGCAAATTCAAAAGTATGTTTGATTATTTCTCACAGCCAATTGGTCCTGAAAAACACCGTTCGTGGCGTGCGTTTTTCACTTGGTTTTAGAATGTAACTGTTTTTGGCACCAAAGTGACCAGGTGTACCTGATTTTGGCAATCGCCCTAAAATAAATTCAATTTGGAAAAAATAAAATTCAAATTCGCTTTTCATTGGTCAACACACGCACTAGCACCAAATATTATGCCCCAAGATCCTAATATTTGGTGCTGGTGCGTGTGTTGACCCAATGAAAAGCGGATTTGAATTTTTTTTTTCCAAATTGATTTTTTTTTCTTCTTCGTTAAAACGGGCCCTAACCCAAATTCGTCATATTTTTTTTATTCTTGCATCTTGCAATATTGTTCAATTGTACAGTTAGGCCATGGGAGTGCTCGTCGCGTATATATATATGCCGCCTTTGTTTTTCCTCTCCAAAATCATTTTTTTTTACTTACTAATAGTATAGAGCTCCTCAAGTGGCCAAACACCCTCAGACAACGAAAATGGTAAAACGGTGCATCTCTGCCGCTGTATGTAATGTATGTAGCCGCTGCATATATAACCAAAACGATGCTTCTATTTACCGACGTGCTTGCTATCGGTTTTGAGGACGATGCATGCAATGGATGGTGCATTTTTTGTTCCAGGTCTTGTAGTGTGCTGCAGGGGCATAAGGGGCGGGGGGGCGAGCAGAGGGGTGGGTGGGTGGGCGGGCTGGCGGTGGGGACGGTGGTGTTGGTGGTGTTGGTGGTGATGGTGGTGGTGGTGGTGGTGGTGGTGGTGGTGCCGGTGTTGTATACTGTACTTGTACACTGGGGCCAATTTTTTCCACTCGATTTATCGCGTCGGTGTTTTTGTTTTGTTTTGTTTTTTTTCGTTATTTATACCTGGTATTATACGTAGTCAGTTTCTTTTTTGGCTCCTATTAATAGTAATGTTAATAGCAGCAGCTGGTATTCTTTCATGGTATACTATTCTGGTACTTGTTTTTTCTTTTTGCGTGTTCGTTTTTCGTGTTTTCTTTAATTGTTGATTTTCTTGTTTCGTTGTCTTGTCCTGTCCTGTCTTAATCTTCTTGTCTCTTGCCTGTGCCTTGGATGCCGTGGCAGTACTCCTCTACGTACCTTTTGTGTCATTTTATGGTCCGCATTCTTTTTGCGCTTTTCGTTGTTGGTTTTCGTTACGTATATATATATTCGTTTTCTCTATTAACGTTCTCGTTTTTCTGTTCCCCCCGTCTTGTCTCGTCTTGTCTTGTCTTTTCTTTGTCTTGTTTTTCCCTCTTTGCCTTTTGATGCCACATCCGTCTCCTTCCTTAGGCGATGGGGTGGCTGGAGGAAACGCCGGACAAGGAGTCGAAGGTGGCGCTGCTGGTAGCTCTGAGGGACATCACCGACGGGAAAATCTTCGTGGAGGGGGAAAGGGCCAAGCTCACCAGGATGTTGGCTAAGGTGCGAGCACACGAGAAAGGAACGGAAGGAAAGGAAGGAAGGAAGACACATACATTTGGATCAAACATACAGTACAGGACACCTAATAAGAAACTGTAAATCTGGGTCAGGCTGGGTTTCTTATTTTGAGAGAGGGAGGGTGCTCTCTACACAAATTTCAAGATAACGACTCCATAATTTCTTGTTTACCTCTAAATCTCAGCCTGGCTTTCTTATGAGCCTGTTTCTTATTAGGTGTATACTGTACTGTATTTGGAAGAGGCGTTTGGGGAGAAAAAAAGGAGGAAATACAATGTCACTGCCCTTGGCAGCGAGCGTTTTTCTCCTCTCCCTTACTATTAATAGTAAAATTGCACTGCTGTTGTATTTTGGAAAGGAAAACTGCGCTTTGTTGAGTTGGTTGATGGAATTAACTGGTATAATATCGTTTTTTGTTGTTGCCCTCTACTCTCTCTCTTATCGTTTTTTTCTGTGCAAGGAAAAAAAAAAAAAAACGAAAAACGAAAAACGAAAAGCAAAAAAAAAAAAACATAGCGGGACTTAAGGCACGGTGACCAAACGATTAAAGAAGCATGGTGTCACCGGCCATGTGCAGTACGAGCAATATATATTTTTTTTTAAAAGAGAAAAAGTCGTGTGATACAAAATTTCCTCCAAAAACTCAACTTTGCGTGTTGTGCTCCTGTACCTCTTGCAGTGGAGTTCCGGTACTATGGATAAAATCAATCATCCCGTACAGGCAGTGGTCTGGTCTGGTCTATGGCATAATCGACGTGTTGATATGTTCGGCTATTTTACCGCTCTCGATTTCCTTATTTCTTGTTTTCTTGTGTCTGTTGGGCCTGTAGCCTGCTCTTTGCTTGTAGCTTGCTTTTGGCTTGCTCTTGGCTTGCCCTTGGCATGCTCTCTTTTTCTCACTGTTCGTTTTGTTTTTTGGTTGTCCGTCCTTCCGTTCCCACTGCTGTTGTGCGTAAATTGTTTAAAAGTGATTGGTCGTTCCTGACGGTGAACTGTTACTATTGGATCATTGCTGTACAAATATTTTACATGATTTGTATGATTTGTATTATTTGTACATAGATCAAAGAGGCGGACGGGGATGTGGCGGGCGCGGCGGATGTGCTTCAGGAGGTGCACGTGGAGACGTACGGCGCCCTCACCAAGAAGGAGAAGGCCGACTTCAT
>MEHQ01003444.1:0-81665 GCA_008828725.1 Saccharina japonica
GACACACGACACGAAGTGAGACGTGGAAGTGTGGAGGGCGTAAGCTTTATTTTGACCCATCCGCCGGAGGATTAAAAAAAAAAAAAAAAGTACCTTTTTAGGATGATGAATCGGCACGGACACTGGGTGTGCTGGATGTCGACGGGTAGAAAGGAAGGTTTAATGTGAAGAACACACACACACATACTCCTATTAATACTACTGGTG
This sequence comes from Saccharina japonica, assembly GCA_008828725.1. Classification (NCBI taxonomy): domain Eukaryota; class Phaeophyceae; order Laminariales; family Laminariaceae; genus Saccharina; species Saccharina japonica. The sequence goes on from MEHQ01003444.1 coordinate 208, forward strand.
ATGGTATATAAACAACCTACCTACCCTGGTATATTATACAAGGGCTCCGCTCCGCGGGCGGCGTCAGCAGGAAAGGGGCAGAAGAGGCCCATGATGTCTGATGCATAGGTGTGTGTGTAATATATAATTAATTTCGCGAAAGAGGGAGAAGTGTGTGTGTAATAGTTAATTAATTTCGCGAAAGAGGGATAAGAATATAGTGCACCTGGGGTATAATTAATTAATGTACCTGTGGTGGTACTCGACGGGATAATTAATTAATTTAGCGAAAGAGGGAGAAGAACACGATGCAGATGATCGTGAGATGGTAGTAATGTTTTCCTGCTACGACGATGTTTGTTGGTTGAATCATGTTCCGAGATTCTGAGTCAGTTGGCCGCGTGACCACGTACGTACATCAGCAACAACAAAACTATCACATCTATATTCACTCCATCTAACGAATCTCCATCGACCAACACACTTCCTAACTAATGGGATCGAAATTAAATACGAACATCGAGAACAACATCTATTAATATCTACCCACAACAATCCAGAGAGTGCTTCAAAGGAAAATACCTTGAATACTATTACCAGAAAAAAACTATCAATGTTATTACGTATGATATATACCAGAGGGTATACTTTGAAGTATGCTATTTAATACTAACACAATTATTAGTTGTAATTTTCGTCGAAACCACACAGCGTGAGATATAAGCGACAGGCACAGGTCTCAGTAGAGTTGGTGTGGTCGGTCCTATATATGCTAACACTACTATACACAGCATATAGTAGAATCAGATCCAGTAGTGGTCGAATCGTTACACAGCAGCAGTATAGTAGTATACTACACAGCAGTAGAAAATACCATAGCACACTATATATGCTGGTACGTCATAGCAACTGCTGCTTCTTTTTGTGGCAGCGGCGGTTGGTGCGCGCTATCGCAAAAGTCGTTCCTTCGTTCCTCTCGCCGACTTATTATCCCGTGGTCACGAGCACCCACCACCCTGCCAGCCCCCGGTACCGCTCGGACTCAAATCACGGTGGCGGCGCTCGGCAAACATCGATCAACAGACATCCATCGAACCAGGGCTTCAGCGGGGTCGTACGTATGTGGTGAGAGGCTTGAGGCGCGCGACTTATTACAGATAGTCCGCGCGAAAAACGTTGCCGAGAAGACGCACGACGTGTCCCCTGCTGTCTGTAGTATATATTCATCGATACGTAGTTTGTTCCTGTTTCGCCCACAACGCAGACCCCTAAGAAGGGTAATCATTGACTGGGCGTTTTTTGTTGTGGCGCAAACTTAAAACTTTACTGATGATGCTGACCCTTGTCTACTACTACTACTGCTTGTAGTACAGCAGTACGCGACAAATACATGTACATGGCCTGATATAGTTAAGGATTTGAGACTGAGATTTTGGGGGGGAAATAGGAATGCAGCCTCTTTGTACTGAAAATGGTGTGGAACATTATAATTCCAGTCAGTGTTACATTATAATTCCAGTCTGGCCCTGGGTCTGACCCAACATAAGACATCTATCTGTCGCGTACCTGCGTGGTAGTTGCTGTGTTATTTTACGCGGGTGTACCCTGCCTGGTGTACCTGTTACTACTGTATATACGTTACGAGTGTGTACCTGTTACTGGCACTACCGCCCCCCTCGCAAGAAGACACACACTTTGAGAAATCAAGCACACCAGAACGGTAGAAAATAACGTTATATACATGAGGAGATATAAAACCCGTAAGTACGCGCGATCGAAGTATTACACTCAGCTAGCAAAGATGAGCTTCGACGAAATCCTCGAGCTCACAGCTGTTTTTTTTTTTTTTTTTTAATATATACTCCTTGTATTGACTACTCTGGTATACATTTATTAGAGCTGCCCTGTGACGACAGACTAGAGAAGTTTGGTGAAAAATAAACTCATCAACAAAGTATAGCCTAGGCGCTCGCCGTCTAAAGCAGTAAGTAGTTGGTTCAGGGGATTTTAAGAAAGAGCAGTGGCCAAAATCGGGTATACCCGATGGTTTTGTGGCCAAAACAGGGTACCATTGTATTTTAGTGACCGCGACGACCCCAGGGCGCGATCTCATTGGCCAGCGCAGGCCACCACCCGACGCTGGCCACAAACCCATCGGGTATACCCGATTTTGGCTACTCACCCCCCAAGAGGTACCCGATAATTGTACCCACCTACCCGAAAATGGCCGGGCTGTTCGACCACCACGGCTCAACAGCCCACCACGCACCAGACGACGATTACTACGTACCACGCACCTGCGTACCAGGTACGTATCACGACGTATTACGACGTATCCAGTCGAGTTCCGGCCGAGTCCAAACCTGTTACCGACGCATCCATCTGCTCTACGAGCTACTATATTACTGCTGCTGTGCTGTGCGGTGGCTGGTGGCTGGTGGCTCGTCGAGGAGGGAGAGAAAGAGCGGTGCTTTTTGGGTGGGAGAGGGAGCGAATCAACTACTACTACTGGTGTGCCGTGATGAGTTGGCTTTTATTTGGGAGAGGGAGAGATAGCACTGTGAACCAACCACTACGGCTGGGCCGTGTTTTGAACCACTACTGCTGTGCCGTGTTTCGAAGTGGCACCACTACTGCTGTTCAGTGTTTCGAGGTGGCAAGTTTGGTTGGGTGTGAGAGGCTGCGCGAATCAACCAAATCATGGATACTTATCGAGCAGATGGATGGATATCTATCAAGCAGATGGTTCCGTCGGTAACAGGGCTGGCTGGGGGCATGGATTTCGATGAAATTAGTCGTAATCGTCGTCTGGTGCGTGGTGGGCTGTTGGGCCGTGGTGGTCGAACAGCCCGGCCATTTTCGGGTAGGTGGGTACAATTATCGGGTACCTCTTGGGGGGTGAGTAGCCAAAATCGGGTATACCCGATGGGTTTGTGGCCAGCGTCGGGTGGTGGCCTGCGCTGGCCAATGAGATGGCGCCCTGGGGTCGTCGCGGTCACTAAAATACAATGGTACCCTGTTTTGGCCACAAACCCATCGGGTATACCCGATTTTGGCCACTGCTCTTTAAGAAACCTACCCCCTTCTCGCTCCGCCAGAATAAGCATAAAAATTAACCTAATACCAAGTTATACCTGTAATAACATATTAGCAATATAATACATATGAAGTATAATAATAACCTACCAGTACTCGTATTATATAACATAATACCCTATATACGAGTAGCCGAAAAATACATAATACCCTACGAGTCCTCGCATATGTAGAGTACATAGATATGATTTCGGCTTTCTAACGAGAGAGGACGTTTTCAGGTTGCAAAGCCTGTTGTTCCGCTGTCCTTTCTCAACCTCTGAACGACCTATCCCAGGAAGCCAGCAGAGGTGGTGCCGCAGCATCAGCGCAGGGCAACTCTTCTCTTCTCTGCGCTGGTCATCGCCATATTTTTATGTGAGACAGCAGACAGGAGTTTATTATACGTACACCTTGTGATACTCCATAGGCAGTACGTATAATACTGATGTATTCTGCCATTATGAAAGTATTGGGTTGGAATGAGGCCTCCAGCCGTTGCTCGTGACTCTCACCCCTGATTATCACCCTCCTGCGAGCATCGTCGTAGATGCCCGATGGAGGGTAACAACTTCCATATACTAGACAACAAGACTACCAGTGTATACGTGTATACGTGTACAACCTGGATGTGTTGAGGATCTACTTTGAATTTCCGAGCCTAAAATATGGTGGACAAAATGTGAATGGCAGCTGCACCTTCATATCATAGGAGTATATGTCATCTTCCCTCCCAACACACGTATCCGACCCCGAGAAGGAAAAACACTCGTCAATCAATCCACGAGACGATTGGAGCAACTATCGGCAGACGCAAAGGCCGCGGGTGTTCGATTGATTTTCGTTCGTTAGCAGGGATATAATCTACACAATAAGTATACTACTACGCGACAGATGTTAAGCTGATAGTTTGATAATTTGAGACGGAGAGTTTGCGGGGGGAAAATAATGCGACCCCTTTGTACTGAAAATAGTGTAGAACACACACACCCATCCGTCTTACATAAAATAACTCCAGTCTGGCCAAAAATAAGAGATTCTTAACATCTGTCTGATCTGTCGCGTACTGATTACTACCACATGCTACTACTATTATAATTGTGGTCTGATTCAGTCTCCGTCACTATTCTAATATAATAGCGTGGTGGGCAGATCGTCCACGCGTCAAAGGTGAGGAGACTGCTGTTATGATGGGATGCGTGGGCTCACATGCCAGAATCAGCACTACTACTGCTGTATTATATTCTTGTGCAATTAAAACTTTTTTTTTAACTTATCGATCTCGCATCACTGTCAGTCGCGGGGGGGGGGTGATGATAGTCCAGCTGCTGGTGGTGGTGTAAACCTGCCCGTTCAGGCGAACTTCTCAGACGTGCCCGAATAAAATGTGAGATGCCGGTTCTATGTATGTAATAATGATGGATTGTGTTGTCACGACGAAGCTGTGTGAGGCATTCGTCCCCGACGGTGAGCTTATATTTTAGCTTCGACTAACGGCGGCCACCACCCCGACCCGGAACTCTAACCCTAACCGTTACCCTAACCCTAATCAGAGGCATGCTTGGTTGGTGTACCACCTTGTCGTTGTGCTTGGAAAGAAAGGCTCTATCTAGTTGCTATTTGCTGTTCGGGCACATGTATAATGAAGTTCGCCTGAAACGGGCCGATCTACGCAAACGCCTGATCAGCAAGAAGTGTAGATACATACAAGAACGGTGGGAATGAGCAGCGTGGCAGACGCCTTTAAGTGGTCAAACTCCCAACTGCATTAAGGTGCAGCGTTGGCGGTTCTTCTCTTTTTGCGGTGTCCTGCTATCGTCATTGAACAGGTTTATTTTAAGCGATTTGTGTCAGCGCATAAATATTGTATGTATGATTGATGGGCAGGTATAGGTTGGTGGGTGTGGGTTGCGGGTGATATAATTCCTGGGTGGGTCGGTTCGTCCCTGGGCTGGTTGTTCCACCATCACCAACACACCACCCACCGACTGTCTCGAAAAAATCAATTTTTGTTTTTCAAAAAATGGTCGACCGCACTGAAAGGCATACAATAAAATATACCCCGATTTCTATACTTTATCCAATATATTAATTCAGTGATGCGGTAAAGGCTACTGCTGGTGGTGGTGGTGTCTGCTCTGCTTACTGCATTGCGGCGTAGTATCTCTGTGTCGTAGTCTTGTGACCACAAAACTGGTATCTCTCTAGGATGAAGAATCGGCACGGACACTGGGTGTGCTGAATGTTGACGGGTATAGAAAGGACGGTTTAAGGTTGTTGTCTTACTGTAGGTTACAACATCAGTACACCCAGTGCCTGTCCTGGTTCATAACACTAGACATATATATACAATATGTAGTCACGAACTGTGAGCCAGAAACATGATTAAAAAAAAACGCAAATGGACGGGTAAACCAAGTGAAATGGCAACGAGCCGGGTTTGTTGTTGTTGTCTTCACATTAAAAACCGTGCCGGTCTCTCTATCCAGTACCTCCATCTGTCCGTACTAATCCAACACTTGACACGGTCGATTCCCGTGGTCACAGGCTAACTTACCCAAAAAAGGTATACTGAAATAAAAGTGGAACCCGAAGGGTCCGCAAAGCGATCAAAGCCAGTCAAAAACAGATAGTCTGGAGCCCTCCGCTCCCCTCTACACGCTATGTGAAGGTAAAAATAAAAATGGAAAAGTCAACATCACCAATCGGGGGTACACGCCCCCTGATTCTATCTTGGTGCCCCTATAATGCCGGGGTGTTCCGTGCCGGGTTCACACCGGTCAGGCAAACAAATCGAGTCCTCCACCCCGATTATAAACGCAGACATGATACGAGGGAAGGGAACTATGGTCCCGTGTGACTGATGTACCCCCGGCCTGCGAGCAGTGTAACTGCAAAAGGTCAAAAGCAACGAAGGGAAAAAGACGAAGACAAAGACAAAGAGACAAGTCAAAAGTAAAAGCAAACACTCACACAGACAAGACCGCAGAGACAACACATTGACACGTCATCCCGAGGGGGTGGTGCAATGGTGCGGCGGTGGGGGGGAGGGGGAAAAATAACAAAACAAGCAAACACGAGAACACAAACCACACAAGCCATCCCAGACAAACATGACAAAAAGACAATACAACAAAACGAACTATTCAATGAACAATAATACAAATGACGCAAGGAGGCCAGAGGATGTCCTATTATTAAAAGGCAAGCATACGGGTGACCAAGAGGAACAGATAACTGCTGCACGGGCGAAGCATCGAAGAAGAGGAGGACGATACCGGCATAGGACGGCGGGGGAAAACAAAAAGGAAACTAAGTGAGAAACAAGGCAGAAAGCCAGAAATAATAGAGAAGCGAGAAAAGAGAAACTCTCGTTCTCAAGGCGATGATAGTAGCATGGGTTCCCGTCTCTGCTACGAAACCGACACGGGGACCATCCCACACCTTCTGCCATCTCATTCTTACTCTCACCAATAATAGCGGCGTCAAGAGTCGGTATCGGTACTACCGCTGCCGCGCCCCCCACAGAGTGACCAACTCAACAAACGAAATAAAAAAGCAAACAGAATAATAAATAATACAAGGTTCCCCTCCGGGACGTGCCTAGGGGAGTGTCGCAAGGACTGACATGAAAAGCAAACAACATATATATACATATATAAATTGACTTGGTTTTTGTGAGCGGGCCGAACATGACTTGATTTCAGTGTGGGTTCCAAACTGACTGTTTTTTGTGGGTGATATGCATTGACTTGTTTTTTGTGTGCGGGCAGGAGATTAACGAAATTAACTTGTTGCTTTCAGTGTGGGGGGTCGAAATGGACTTGATTTCAGAAGGGATCGAGATTAACTTGGGATTTATTATTTCGTTTGCCCCCCGACAATATGTAGCACGAGCTTCAACATTGATCACTCATAAGCACCCTCGAACAGAAGAAAATCAAGGCCACAGCCAAAACCCAAAGGAAACCTATAACATACATGGATGTATATATGTGAAGTCTCACTCCTTTCCTTATCATAGGTACGTAATTGCTATTTTATTTACTGTAGTGTCTCGATCGAAAGTGAGCTAAGTTTTTGTTGGTGGGCCGATAATGACTTGGTTTTAGTGTCGGCATGAAAATTGATTAGCTTTTAGTGTGAGGATCGTAATCGACTTGCAGTTCGTGTGGTCAGTCGAAATCGACTTGGTTGTTGTGTCGGGGCATCGAAATTGACTGAATTTTTAGAGTTGGCATAAAAAAAAACTTGATTTTAGAGTTGGGATCGAACATTACTTGATTTCAGTGTTGGGGTCGAAATTAACTTATCGTTTATGGGTGGGGGTGGTTTAGTGTCGGGACCGAAGTCGACTTGGTATTTGTGTGGGGGTCGAAATGTACTTCGTTTTTGGTGAAACACGTACTCGTATATACGTACTACATTCCAAACGAAATAAGGGAGGAAACAAAAAAAAACACACACACACAACTATACCGGTACACAACAAATCAGTTGTACCCCTGCGAGTGCTCGCGGCCAACGAGTACTTACTTGCCAAATCCCTGAAAAACAGATCCGGGTAATCATATCAGCTCTTTCTTGTTAGGCTTTCAGTCCGGTGTATATATACTGAACGCCGGTTTTTTAGTGTCTACTATGATAATTAGTTAAAATGCCATATCATACGTACAACTATATATATGCATGGGTTTTGGTATCATACACTACACGCCATACAATTACAGAGGGCCCTAAATATACTCATTCGTGCCTGTTACGTGTGACGACAGTGATTCCCAGCGTACTAATCGTACGTACTGCTGTATGTAGTTGTCCTCGCGATTACCCGGGCATTTGCTAAAAGGGATAAAGCTTCATAATAAATAGCAGTAAAAACAACAACATACAGCCGTACTTGTATACATACGTACATACCTGCAGGCCAAACAACGAAAGGAAACAGAGGAAATGTTCGGGATTCGAAGTCACGTTTTATACTCGTAGTCGGACCGTGCGCACATGTTACGTGATTATTTGCCAGAAATAAATATTGTTCGTTTTTGGAGTAAAACCGCCCGAAGACCGGTATGATCTCATGCGTCGCCATGTAGCATGCACAGGGCACACGCATGACCGCATAACACATTGAAGACGCATGGAACCCATCAACAGCAGCAACAAGCAAGAGAGAGGTGGTGCTGGTGTGATATGGTGGCGGATTGTTGTGGCTCCTATGAAAGCAACGACTCGAAGCAACAACAAAGTAGTGCGCAGCACAGATCTGTTTCCGAGGCGCGCAGGCAGTGTTGTACCTCTCTGTCCGGATGTGTAAGGACAGTTGGTATATATTTTTAATAAAAAACGTTGCTTACATTTCGGGACAGCGGAGAGATTCGTACATGGGCATCGATCTGCAGGTACCACGAGTTTGGAAGATCGCAGGCTCCGACAAAAGCAAGTCGCCACTACTGCTGTACAGCACGGATTTATGGCACGCGCATGCATGGTGTGATGCCTGCTGCTGGTGGGCGGCAGGGTTGTAACAGTGAGGTTGTACTGTAGCATGCTCTCTGCGGTGCTGCTGCTATGTTCTTGCCTGCTCCCAGTGCTCCCGGCAAGAAACACACAAAAAAACAGTCGTGCTCTCTGCATGTATGTTCTGTTGTCTACCTGTGGTATGTCTGGGCTCTCCTGTGTGCTCATCTCGATGAGCTCGTGAAAAGGCCACGGTGTCACCTGCTGGTGCCTATTTATGCAGAGTAGTAACGTGGTGCTCTCTACATGTGCTGTTTCTACCTGTGGTATACCGATATATGTCTGCGCTCTCCTGTGTTTGCTCATCATCAGCTCGTGAAAGCAGGGCAAACAACCGGGCATGCATGTTGTCTGTTGTCTACGTATACGTCGTATCTGATACATGTTTCTGGTTTCTGGCCTGTGTGCATCTGAGAGAGCAAAAAACAGACAAAATAAACATTATTATTTACTGGCACGTACGTACAAAAAATAAGGCCTCATGCACAAAACCCGAGAAATCGTCTTATGCACTCCCGCGGAAAAAACACTTTGAGCGCCCGCCACGCGAGCCACAGAGCTCGGATCGAGCCCAAACCTCGACCAATGTGTCCGGCCGGGCGTCCCGTGTCGGGTTACTTAGCGTTTTGCCGAAAAGCGCTCGCGCGAAGAGAAAAGTTGCGAAAAGTGCGAAAATTTCACGAACATAACTATACATACAAGGCTCCCCTTCGGGGAGTGGGGGTGGTCCCCGTGGGGTGACGCAAGCTGGCATGTGACAGGGACAAAACTATCACTCGTCATTAATAGCGGTCACTCGCCAATAATAGCGGTAGTCGTAATTGAGAGGTTCTTCCTAACAAACGCAACCTGATTCCTAACCCAACGACTTTTGTCGTGAATCGTGACGTCGATATTGCTGAAGTTTGTAAAAAGAAAACAATGTCAAGATGCGCGGAAGTGTCAGCTTTTTTCGTCGCAATTTGATGACTTGTTTTTGTTCGTGAGGAATGACAGTACGTGGGTGCCACAGCAAACAGCGTATACGTATATGTATACGTACAGCAAGCCCTGTGTACAGTAGGAGTAAGAAGGAGCAAACATTATATGTACGAGTACTGTAGTAATTTGTGACCAATGCCAGGATTCGCGAAAATGCAAGTTGTTTTTTGTCACGGGTCGTGGTTTGTATGTTTTCGCAATACTCGTATGATTAATCTTATTTAAAGTACTACTGTAAGCAAACAGTACGTATACATGTACCTACAGCAAGCACAGTTATAGGACAGTAGGAGTGGAAAACGCAACAAATACTTTTGTTTTACAGCAGTAGTAAAAGTAAGCAGTGCAGCAGAGGCGGCACTTCTTGTACCTACAGCAAGCAGCAGCAAGAAACTCCTCGTATACTATATGTGCTGTATTTAACTTACATCACGCATTGCCAACACAGCAAGCAGCTCTGCTGTTACTGCTGCTGCAGTTGGTTGCTGTACGCAAAATCTCATTTTATGCATATCATAACAAAAAGTGCAGCAGCAGCAGTAAATACACCATACCAGTATCCAGCAGCAGCAACAGCGGTAAAAACAATGTACAGCTGCAGCAGTCTCTATTCTTCGCGATTACGCACTCTTTACATACAGCAGCTACAATAGCTGCTAAGTACTGTTGCCATTTGTGACCAATGCCATCAGGATTCGCGAAAGTGCCAGTTGTTTCTTGTCACGGTTCGTGGTTTGTATGTTTTCGCAATACTCGTAGGATTGACAGCAAAAAAAAACGTAGAATACGTGATACGAAAAAAATGACCGTTCACCCAAGTTGACTAAAAATAAAAACAGAAACCACATCACCATGAAAAATACCCGTTATCGTATCAGACGAGAGACTCGAAATTCGCAAAAAAACGAGGGAACGAAGCAAGAGGGTACGCGAGCCCCGAGCGTCTGGCTCACGAGCAAACGCGAGTCTCTGTCCGTTGCAAACTCACAAACAAGGCAGCAAGCAGCAACACTACTGTCATATACTGGTGCTTCTGCCGCTGCCATTGTTGGTCTATCATAGTTTTTGGCCAGTAGATATGTACCAAGCATGCAGGTACATAACTGAGTGTTGCGTGCCTGTGGCCATATCATTCTGGTCGGAAATATGGTACAGAACATTTGGAACTTTTCATTTCCGAACAGAGTGGTACTTAAAAAAATCCGAGCATCGTATATACAAAAGAGTGCTATCGTTTCGAGCACCCACCGACATGTGCTGCACCAGCACGAGAGCCCCACGTCCTGGCTGTAGACGTATGATACTACACAGCAGCAAGCAGCAGCAGCAGCAGCGTAGGATCACGAGTGCTGCAGCTGCTGTTCTCGCTGCTGTTCTCGCTGCTGTATCACGACCTGGTACGTACGAAGAGTATGCATGATACGTACCTGGTACCCTGGTATACTTCAACACGTACGTGCTTGTATTTCTAAAAGTATATAGTCTACGAGTACAGCACAGTGTGTGCGAACGAAAACCAATGTTGCGCGGGGACTTAACCACGTACGTACGTATCCACGCAGACCTGGCGATGTAGCAGTATGCCATGATGCACACATCAGGCCACCCTGATGCACAATGACAGATATATGCCCCACCGGTGTCACGCTGTGCTGGTGTTGTATGAGCGTATGTTCGAAGTATGCTCGACGTGTCGTCCGATCCATGCCTTCCTTGTGGCGTGCGCGTGTGCTCTTGCTGCATGTACCCTCTTCGAAACCCATCACGGCTGAAGGGATCGTGATTGTCCGTTATGTATAGGGCTACAGGGTGTGGCGAAGGCGGGACGTTTTCCACGAGTCGTCATTTTATCACAAAAGCAGGTTTCACGTTGCCCTGGTAGGCTCGGCCGAGTGGGACGGGGTACCCCGCGAAACCGACTCTATTTTTTCGGCTTCGCGAGCGCGCCGCACGGGCCACGGGCCACGGGCGAGGGCGAGGCCCGGGGGGCATGCTTCCCGGCCGACCCCCCGCGGGTCGAGGCCGGCGCCGGCGAGATCGGCCGCGAGGGCCGAGAGCGAAACCGCGCCGTATGGCAAAAAATTCACAATCCTACTTTGCTATATGATTCAGGAAAGGGCTAAGTCAAACTGATACATTGCCACACGATCTGCCGTAGTCGGCAACTAGCTGTATCAGAACGGCTGCCCCACCCTCCCCCCCTTCCCCTTGTCGCCTCTCTTGGCATCCTCAGCTGCGTCAGCACCACCGTATCCGATGAGTGGGTGTGGATCGCTCAACATTTTCCTGCAAGTTTCCGCTCCCTGACGACCAAAACTCAACCCCAAACCCTCTGCTGCTGTGTGTGCTATTATTGCTGTGACCCTAACCCAAACCCCAAACATGGCCCGAAACGAGCGATAAACAGGGTGTAAACTTTAAACGCGGCTGAGCCGCTTGTTGTTGTGTCAATTCTTTAAACAAATGTTGCAAACGGCATACCACGATTTTTTAATACTCTCCTCATACACTAATCGGTAGTTGGAAAAAACCCCCCCGAAAATTCCTACGGGATGCTATATACGATGCTACGATGCTGCTGCGCCCAAAAGCGATGCTCACAACTCAAACCAACATGAAAATGGGGGGGGCTGTAAAATACAAATAAATATCATACGACGTATTATACATAAATATTCCTACTACGAGTACTACGTAAAAATCTAATATATAGTTATTATAACCCGGTCGTCCCGGGGGACTATGATAGCAGGTAACCACGAAGTCTGTTAAGTTTGAGGTCGAGGGTTCGAGTCTCCGAATGGAGATTCTTATTCTCAAATGTGACACCAAAACTGTCTAGCGACTATTATTATAGCGTGGGTAGGAACAATTCGACGAGGTAGAGTCGACGAGGGAAGACTGTGTCCTAAAATATTACAGCGATAAAAATGCAAGGCACATACCATGTATACCGTAGTGGATAAGAGCCTACTTAGTGGCCCCGGATCTGAGTTACGACCACAGAGGAGGGAGAGAGGGAAGAAGGGCGAAGACAGTAGGCAGTAAATGGGATGAACAAAAACAAACGAACAGATAATAATGTGGAAGACAGGTCGTAGATACCTATCGTAGATCCCGTACACGCATGCGCGAAAGGACACGTCACCGGTCAGGCAATATACGATCCTGGGTCACGAGCGGTGTCACCCGTCATAGACGGCGTTGACCCGTCCCCAGGGCACTTTTGCCTAAACGGTGTCTAGTTCCGCCGCACCGAGCGTGGGCTCCCGCCCACGGTCATAATAAGCTTTAGCATACCTCCTTGCTACATATCGAAAGAGAAAGGTCTCAGTGTGCGTCCGCTGTGACGACGATCGTCAAGGGACCTCAGCACGGTGACGCCCTCTCCGCTACGACTTCAGCTCCGCGACACCTGCCCCGCTCCAGCCCCAGTTCGTACGAGTACCTGATCAGCAAGACCGTCTCCTCTACTTCGACTTCGGCACCGCGTGAGAGACTACACGTTTACAATAATGTAAATATATACCTGGTATATGATATATTGAGGGCGTGCCGAACAATATTTTTTCGATACCTAACTACAGTATCTAAAATAGTCAGAATGGAAAACCAATCGGAGCACTGTGATCGCTGCACGATTTAGAACAAAACAGTATTTTTTCCTGAATTTTCGCTCAGGGGGGGGGTCTTTAAAACCAAGTGATTGTTTTTGGAAAATTTCAAAACAAAATCTTGAAAAAACTTGTTTTGAGCTAAATCGTCCAGGGATCACAGCAGTGCTCCTACTGTTTTTCCATTCTGACCATTCTAGATAGTTAGGTGTCGACAAAGTACTTTTCGGACGCCCCTGGATACTGTATATATGTAATAATGTATACGAGTATATATACTGCTGTATGTATTTTTTGTACGTATGTAAATTTTGTTTTTTTCCCCGCCTTAATGTTCCTCGGGGTATATAGAAACCTGTTAATAGTACTTATTGTCCTCGTTGCGTATCCATCCTTGCTGCAGCGCGGGGTATTTTTGTATTTTTTCACGCTCTTTGGGATTTAAAAAAACACATGGTACGAGTACGACCGATTAATTCGGTTGTTGGGACTTTTTTTTGTTTTTTGTGCGTGTCACGTCAGACACGCTTGTCGGGTTTTCTATATATACGTACATACGTACACATCAAGGCATTAATTCGTCTTCTGTTGTGCGCCCCGCAGCAGCGTAGCAGGCGACGCAAATAAAAAAATGCGATATATATATGTGCGAATATATATACGCCTGAAAACCAAGTAAAAGGTCGAGAAATCTGATTTTCGGCTACGGCGAAGAGAAAAATGTGCCTGATAAACATAATAAAATCCTACGGCGAATATATAAAAAAAGCAGGCTTGTAATGGGCCGAGGCTGATGGACCTGCCCGGGGTTGGGCACCGGCCCGGCCCGGCCTAGCCCATCGATTTTCGATATGATGTGCCGCGGCCCGGCCCGGTCCGACCCACCAATGTTTCAGAGAGTGAGCCGCGGCCCGGCCCGGCCCATCACATGGCAGCGAGGCCCATGAGACACGGGATCTATATAGATCGGCCAGACAATTTTCATGGGCCGTCCCGGGAATTTGACGGGCCGCCCCATGGCCGGCCCATGTCTTGTCCCGTACTAAAAGGTGCATGAGTGTACGTTGACGTGATTTTGTTTTTCGATTCATTTTTTTCGTATTTTTCCGGTCTGGATTTGGAGGGTCAGCTGTTTTCGGCCCAGGAAACACGCCTAACCAGTACCCACTACCCACACAATTCGGCTCCATCAACGACTTTATCCAATGGCTTCCGTCCCGACTGTGGACCACCACCTCCTCGTGCTGCTGCAAAACACTCGCAGCAGCAGCAACAGCAGCAACACGTGGTGCTGCAACACCCGGTACTACTACTGCAATACAACATGCTGCCGCAACTCCCAGCAGTACTGCTGCAATAGTTCATGCTGCTGCAACACCCGGTAAAACAACTGCTGCAATACGTTCCGCTGCCGCGAGACGAAGCAGGGCAAGAGCGCCATGCTGCCTGCGTCGCGGAGACGGCGATAAGTGTCGTCCATACACCCACTACGGTACCAAGGTGCTCATCCGACATTTGCAGAAGGCATCATAGTACCCGAGGCGGTTTGCCAGAGATGCATCCTACGAACGTACGAGTAGCTGTTTTTGGAGGACATCAAACCAATTACTTACATCCAAAATGTCGTAGCTGTAGCAGTATTACACCACATATCACAGGCCGTGGCCCAGGCGGGCCCATCAAAACACGTGGGCCACCTCATGGGCACAGTGGAGGTCGTAGTAGCAGTATCGGTAGCACACCATATATCATGGGCAGTGGTGCGAGCCGGCCCGTCAAGACACATGGGCCGCTTCATGGGCCGGGTGGAGCGGCCCATGTAGAGCCCACATATCAGGGACCGCGGTCCGAACCGGCCCATCAAAATTCGAAAGGATGGGCTGCGGCCCGGCTAGGCCCATCAAATTCTCAGAGGATGGGCTGCGGCCCGGTCAGGCCCATCAAACTTTCAAGGGATGGGCCGCGGCCCGGCCCAGCCCAGCACATTTTCAAATGTTGACGGCCCGGCCCGGCCCGGCCCGGCCCATCATTTTTTCAAAAGTCGCGGCCCAGCCCGGCCCGGCCCGGACAAACGGCACATGAGAAGCCCTGAAAAAAAGGTGCCTAGTACTTGGTTTCAACTATGGCGAATAGGAAAAGGGGCCTAAAAGATGTCCAACTAAGGCCAAAATGACCAAACAAAGTGCTTAAACAAAAGAAACGCCCACGGCTCGAATTATTAATAAAAAAACTGAAAAAAAACATCGCCCACTACGTACGGCGATTTAGAACAAAATACCCTCAATGTTTTCCTCGACTCCGGCGAAAAATAAACGAGCAACAAAAATTTAAGCCCTAAGCGAAAAATTTCGCGCCCTTAAAACCGGGCGTTGCGCTGCGCGCAACCAACCTCGAGGCGACTACTGTTGTTGCGCCAAGCGGTTATTTTGACCCAAACGTTGCCCCTGCGTAACAGCGCAACCAGCAACAACAGCTAATTAATGCCCTGGTACACATTCCAGGTATTTACGAACGAACGTCGTACGAGTATTATGATAGTACAGTACTGTAGTACTTCAGAGTATATACGTACGAGTGCGTATTCATACTTTATTTCGGAGGATTTGGCCATTCCCCTGCAGGGTCGCAGGGTTAATTACGTTATCCGTCCGTACACGGTTTATTGCACTCAGCACGGTGCAGATCATGTAGCACCAATATAAATATGACATGTATACCAATTGGTTAGATGGATTCGTCTCTGAACAGCACGACCCCTTTATTGGCCGTTCCGCGTTCTGACAGAGGATCTTCGCCGCTCTGACAGAGAGGCAGGGCTTATTGCTGGACTGCAATTGCAGCATTTATTTGTTTGATCTGCTGGTTGATACGCTATGACAGAGTTACTTATTTTGCAGGGATAGCTGCTGTCGAGTTACGCCGGTTGATTTATTTCCCCAACTCAAAAACAAATTTGCAGTACTGCAACTACTACTTACTGCTGTGCCCTGGCCCCGTTTGATGCTTTGACCCGGCAGCCCTTCCCATTTGGCACTCAAACCCCGACTAAACACGACCCCTTTCCCCTTTATTGGCCGTTCTTCACCGTTTTGGCAGAGGTTCTTCACCGCTCCGACAGAGAAGCAGGGATTGCTTGACTGGAATTGCAGCATTTTAATTGTTTGACCGCCTCCGCTGGTTGATACGCTATGGCATTTACTTGTGTTTACAGGGGGACTACTGTAACAGTTACTGCTGTCGAGTTACAGTATATCGGTTGAATCGTTTCACCAATACATAAACAAGTTTTCAGTTCGTACTATACAACTACTATACACGCACGGCTGTGCTCTCGCCACATTTGATAGGCAGCCCTTCCCATTTGACACTCAACCTCCGACTGAGTGCCCCCTGAAAAAATAGTACGCCCTGCAGGGTGGTCGAGGCCCACTAGGCACACCGACCCCATTTGGCATCTTATATTGTCTATCTACGTTCTACGTGGATATTTTTAGTCGCAACTCAGATCCCCGGGGTCACACAGCAGGCCCTTCTCCCCCCTCCCTACTACCGTTCTCGTGTCTTACTTTTTATTCACGAGAATGTTGCAGTCGTTTATTCCCTTGTCGACTCGCGTCGAATTGCGCCTACCCACGCTCTGCGATCTCAGCAGTTTCACCTCCACGGTGGGGTTTTCTCTCTCCCTCTCACATGATCGTAGTAAGGGTCAAGACCATCTGCCTGGGTTGTTTAACTTATTATATTCCTTGCCCCTTTCTCCGGTTGTCGTTCGCCCTGGGCCCCAGACTCTGGTTTTCTTGTGTACCAGGCCGTCGATGAATATGGAAACCCAAGCACATCATTCGCGTTGTCGGTGAGCTCTCCTTATATACAATATGCTATAACGAAGAAACCGGGACCTCTCTCGTGTTAAATGGTAGGACACTACGCTACGTGTTTTCAGTAGGAAAGGCTATATCGCAAGAGGTCTTGCCGTTTGGGCCCTCACTGAATATGTTAATAAAAGTTGGGTGTCTGTGCACTTGCGCATATACTGCTGTACGTGGTGTTGCCTACGAGGGTACTATAGCTTTGAGTACATACCCCGTGTACGCCAGCTGCAGGTTTGAGCAGCACCGCGCGTGATACCTTGGTTGCACTGTACATGTTGTGCTGTATGTCGCTCGTATTTGGTTTTTCAACTCACTCAGATTGGGCTTAGACCGACGCGCGTGTCCGTATAGAAGAAAGTGTGTTGGTTTTACGTCCAAATATGCACTTCTGCGTCACCAACGCTTGCCGAAACTTGGGCGATCGGGGAGACAGTTTCTCGCGCTACTTATTTCTCCAATATAACGAAGCAGGAGGATGGCAATCGGCGGAGACCCCGTCGCAGTAACACACATTGTTTTTGTCATGCACGTGCTGTTGCTTACGTCGGGAGGTAGCACTCTTGCTTCGGCGTTACTCTGCATGTTGCAGCGGCAATCGCCACGACTTCCGCGGTACCTGGACATGGCACTAATCATACACAGCAGTAAAACTAGAAGCTGCATGGTGATCTGCATTTTTAAACACGTCTGTGTATAGATATACTACTGCGACTCCACGCAAAAATTACTTGATTGCGTTTCTTGCGCAAAGCAACTCTGACGATACACACCCTTTCGCCCCTGGCTTTTTGTTTTTGCTTGTTTCGTTTTTGGGTTCTTTGGGCAACCACAGAACAATCTGTACAAGTATCCGGACATCTACGTGTGCTTGTACAACTTTTACGGGTGCGACGACCAGGGGTTGGAGGAGGGTTGCATGCGCTCCGCACAAAGCACGGAGGGGGGAAATTCTACGGCGGTGTTCAATCCGGGCGGGGACCAAGAGCAAGATATCCGAGTTGACGCATTCCTAACTCCAGATGTGAGACCCCCCCCCCCCCCCCTACGTCGGTTCCTGTTTACCCGCCGCTGGTGGGAAGGGCTGTTGTTGTAGACCGCAGACGTAACGCCAAATACAGTCAATGAACAGCAGTATCGATATTTTGTTTGCAGACTTTGACACATGCCAAAAACACACGCTACGGTAGAGCTGCACCATTTTTCATAATTTGGTTTTCCCGGAGTTCCTCACTTGAGGGGCTCTATACTAATAGCAAGTAGAAAAAGCTGATTTTGAGTAAAACGAAAGTGCAATCTGATGAACGATTTCATGGCTTAGACCAACTATTATGGGAAATTTATTTTTGGGCCCTCAGAACTGAGTTTTTTAGCCAAAAATACGCGATTTACTCGGCGGTACGGCCAAAAACACCGATAGACTCGTCAGGATGCTCCCCGTAGTTTTCGTAGAGCTTTCTGACGTACTTTTTCGTTTCTCCAGGGTCGTAGTTTTTGACTGTTCGTCCAAGTTGCCAGTTCTGAGGACATGGTGATTTTTAGCCAAAAATCCTCAAAGATCCATTATTTTTGGCCCCAGTTCTGACCAACAAGCCTTATTTCTGGAAACTGATTAGTTGTGATTAGTTGCGCCAAAAATCAAAACGAGACCCTAGAAAAACGGAGAACTGCTCCAGAAAGCCCTCGAAAAACTACGGGGTGGTTATTTAGGAGTGTATCGGTGTTTTTGACTGTCCAACGGAGTAAAATGGGTATATTGGGCCTAGAAATCAGTTCCTGGAGCCCAAAAATAATGTTTCCCATAATAGTTGGTCTTAGGAATACAAAGGAAGGAAAACAACCATGTGGCAAAAATGGAGGGAGTGGCATTCCGACATAGGTTGGGGTTGAGGAGACCGCGCCGTCCTTCCGAAATATTTTCTTAACAAAACGTGCTGTCACTATCGTAGCATGGGGTCGGCTGTGGTCCATTGTGCAATGTCTGCCTCGACCATGGTGCACACCACGTCCCACCTACCCATTATCAGCGCGCGCTTACCTAATGCCTCGGAAACACGAAACCCCGTGGAATCCATGCGCCACAACGCGTGTGCGAAGGAACGAGCTGTCCGCGTTCGTTCCAACGAAGTACGATCCAGCGACCGGTGAATACGCATAACCGCCTGCCTTTTTGTGTCGCGGTCCTGTTCCGGTTGCAGAGAGGCTGGTGCGTGGAGTTCGCTGCTTCGGAGGTAGTCCTTGCCGAGGGAGAGCAACGGGCAGAAGACTACATCCTGCTAAACGTGAGGAACCCCCAAGAGCATATATAACTATCGTTAGAACAACTACAATATGCTTAATTGTGTAACCTACCGAAAGGTTATCTCGCGCAACGAGCGCGAGGCACTACGCATATTTGGGGCGAGAGCCCCGCCATTGTTTGCATATCAACGTTGCCGTCACCATGCACTGTCAATACGGCTGCACATGACACGAAGATGTGCGTCACCGAGCGCGCGTTCACGCTCATTGTCGAGTAGCACGTTCTCCTCCTACGAAAACGTTCACTGCTGCTGCTGTAGTAAAGCATGTGCCAACCATTCCTACCACACTGCCGCTCTACTATCCGTTCCGACGAAAGATGCACTGGTACCCGGGTGGGAGCGCGATCAACGCCTCGACTACGTGCATCGAGGAAGAAGGGGAGTGGGAATCTCATAGGTGAGCTTTATTGCGCGAATCGCTCCATCTCTCTAGCATATACACGAACATCAGCTCAAACAGCTGTGGATTTGATTTGCTTTAAATCTATATCCACCGCGTTGCCTTTTACAAGTTGGCCTTGAAGCAGGTATAGCGACAAATCAGGTAAAGGGTTTAAATGAAGTGTCTCCTGCGCGTTGAACTATTGTGTGCAGTATGTCCTCGATTTTCTGTGGATGGAACAACCTATACTACGGCATCAGCAGGTGGAGGGGGCCCGTTTTCCCCAAATGAAAAAAGGTCGTGACAGCATAGTACTGCTGCCCCGCACAAGCTTGAAACTGAGTCCAGTATAGCTGAACTTGTGTATTCTCCCCCCCCCCCCCCCTACTTCCGCCGTTCCCCCTGACAGCGAGAGCGTATTCATCCACTTGCGCGACTCAGAAACCGGAGTTCCGTCGGCCGGTATCCAAGTGGCTTACTCCTGCATGACGAGCGCGTCCCACAGCCACGTCTTTAGTCACGTGGTGAGTGCGTAGGCCAGACGCGTACTGCGATAGAGGCAGCACGTTTTGATTTTTTGCCTTGTAAGGAAAATAGTTTCTGCACGACAGGGGCTCCTTAACCCATGATCTTTAGAATGTCATTGTTTTTTTCGTTTTCTTTTGGCAATAACTGAAGTTTTTGTATACCTTGGCCTTTGGGATTGTTTATCGGCTTGCACGTTTTCTTTTATCGCGACATCAGCTTTTTTTTCGCGTACTATTAGCATGGAGCTCCTCAAGTGGTCACCCTCTCAGAATTAAAGCAAACATGGTGGGTATATCTTAGCATGTGTCACCCGATATTTCGCTGGGGCGCTCCGTGACTCTGTTGTTTGACAAAGTTGCCGCTGTAGACGCGTCGCTAGGTGCACGCGCGTGGTGTACACCATAATCGTGGAGGACAGCGAAAACAACGTATAGCACCACACGATCTACCACACGCGGGTCGTACGTTAGATATCACAGACGCCACACATCAATGAATCGACATTTATAGATTGTCACAGACCCTAGTCGAGTACGATCATGTCACGTACCCGGGCCGTACCGTACCATTTATATCACTGGCCCCGGCAGGCGAGCCACCCAGTCGATGCGCCATCCGGGCACAGATGACTCAGGTGTCCACGACGCTTTGCCATACAATAACGAAACCCCAAAACTCCGTAGACCAGTGTCAACCACCGCAGTATGACAAACGTATTGGGAGTGTTTCTGGGAATGTTTGTTGGAATGTTCGACACCTCGAAGTTTAGGTTCATGCGGTTGTGCAGCAAGCCCCCGGAGAAGCACAGCAGCGGGGCTCGCTATGCTCGTTTATGAAGGATAAACCAATGAGCCACTTAGTCAGCGCTGAGTGAGTGGCTCGGTGGTTTCTCCTGTATAAACGAATAGCTTACACCGCGCCGTAGTGCTGTCCAGGAGTCTTGCTGTGTTCTAGTGAGATGTGGTACACGATGTGTTGCACTCTCAGGGGAGACGTACACGCCATTCTTGAGGCTGGGCTGGGGGGACCGTAATAGTTCATGCTCGTCGCTGCAAAAAACTGAACACTTTGTCTTTGGTGTTCGTGCAGGGGATCGGGCTTACGAAAGAAAAAAATCTGAGCGGAGAAGACAAGGCCACGTACAACGCTTTGTCAACGTCGTCCGCCATCTACAAGGACAAGGTACGAACCCCGCACTCGTAATCGTGCGATCCCCACTCAGTAAGACAGAGGACCCCGAGCGAAGGTTATTTCCGGCTAGCGCACCCAACGAAGGTCTTCTCGAGACGAGATCGAAACTGATGCCTCGGTTGCAGATAACGAGCGCGGCCGAGTGCATATTTCTCTAACGGGCTGCGAACACGCTACTACTGTTGCGCCAACACGCAAGAAGTCGGGGGGGTTTGGTATATGTAAGTACTTATTATATCGTCTACCTTCCGATTGATGGAGTTTTTAATACGTGCTTCTTCCATTGCTTACAATTACAGGGAGGCAGCGTGCCGCCCTCTGCCCTAATGCGGAAACCTCCCTCTCGACCCCTTATCCTCACGCAGAGAGACGACGCCATCACAGGAATCACGAGACCCTACGCCTGGTTGTCTATGGAAATAGCCCAGGTTACAAACTCGCTGGAGGAGATCAAGGAGGTCGATCCCGTCCAAATCGCCGAGATCTTCGGAAATATCGGCGGATTTTGGGGTGAGCCAAAAAAGGAGATAAACATGCTGATGACGACGCGGCTTGGTGACATTTCGTGCTGGTTTTCTTCTCGAGGTGGCGTTGGGACCCAGTGGGTCCCATTTTCCAAAGGCGACTCACTGGAGGAGCTCTTGACACCTCACCCCGAACAATCTACTTGTATGTTTTTTATCAATAGTTGTAAGGGCCCATATTAACGAAGAAGAAAAAAAAACAATTTGGAAAAAAATATATTCAAATCCGCTTTTCATTGGTCAACACACGCACCAGCACCAAAGATTAGGATCTTGGGGCATAATATTTGGTGCTGGTGCGTGTGTTGACCAATGAAAAGCGAATTTGAGTTTTTTTTTTCCCCAAATTGAATTTATTTTATACTCGTTAATTCGGGCCCTAAGCTTGTCCCGATGAACTATCCACGGCCCATGCATGTAAAATAACGGACAGTATACGCAGTAAAACACAGTAGTACGCTAATTTTGTTTTATGAGGTTCCTCACTGGAAGAGCTCTATACTATTAGGGCCCGAATTAACGAGTACAAAATAAATTCAATTTGGAAAAAATAAAATTCACATTCGCTTTTCATTGGTCAACACACGCACCAGCACCAAATATTATGCCCCAAGATCCTAATCTTTGGTGCTGGTGCGTGTGTTGACCAATGAAAAGTGGATATATATTTTTTTCCAAATTGTTTTTTTTCTTCGTTCATACGGGCCCTTAGTAAGTCACCCACAAACTGTTTTTGGTGAAAAAAACGAAAAACGTGCAACCCGACGAAACAAAATCGTTTTTCGACGCGTGCTACACGGTAGAGGTAGCAGTTTTTGGCTGAATCGTTTTCTGAACGATCGGGCTCCTTAACCCAAATTCGTCGGACTTTTATATTTGTGACGAATAATGTTTCAGACTATACTTCGGTCAGGATATTTCTCATCCGGCGGCACTTTTATTTTCCTCCAGGATCATTTTTTTTCGCTGAGGTATGACGCTCCTTATGTGAGGAGCTCAGAAAAAGCATGGTGCACCCGAGGGTGGTCGAAAACTTATTTTTCGACATCTCACAGAATTTTTTGTTCGTTAGGGGGAGGGGGGGAGTTACTACAGTGAAACCAAGTGAAAAAAATGAAAAAAAAATGATATTTGTTTTCCCCATTTTCTTATTTCAGCATGTGATGACAACGGTTGCAACGGTTTTCTATTCCGACCTCTGGGGCTGTGGTGTGTCGTTTTCTCTTTTTTCCGGACGCCCCTGGTGCACCCTCTATCGTAACATGCGTCTTTCGAAAAACAGCATAGGCCGTTTGGACGATTTTGGGTGAAATCATTTTGTTTTTTAGTCAAAACGTGCTACCGCTCTCGCCGCACGGGTCCATCACAAGTTTTGCCTTCCAGCGACATTGGAAATACGTTGACTCCAAATTGCTAACCCTTGCTTTGCATGCGTCTCGGGGCCTTGTTTGCGCGCGACCTCCGAACCGTGAGGCGAAGAGTTTCCGGCAGGAGTGTCGTACCTCAATCGTTACCAAGCGAGATGGAAATGACGAACAACATTGGTTTGCTGATTCCCCCCGGCGAAGATTAGCGACGACCTCCAGGACACACCTAGTTTGTGTCCAATGGCAAAGACATGCATGTTGTCTCTCACGGGTCTCGTGTGTATTGTCTAACCCATCCCATAACTCCGCCGGATTGTTTTCTATTTGCCGCGCAGATTTACTCCTTCTGTTATGGCCGGTCTTCTTCGTTGCGGCGGCGAGTCAGAGCCCCCACCTCAAGATTCGCAACTTCAGGAAGTCGGTGTCGAAAGGGCTCACCAGGGCGGTTAGACAGAAAAACGCTGCAGACACGGGGGAAGCAAAACCTGAGTGGGATTCGTTCGATGAGGATCCTGGTGAACAGGTGCGCGAGCGCGTTTGGTATTACCGCAAACATAAGACCCATGTTCGATTCGCCCGCCTGGTGCCGATGCACATCTCTCCCCCCGCGGCAGTTGACCACAAAGAAAGGACTACCTAGGACAGCTCTGTGTTGCGAGGATCAACTGCGCGAGTGAGGATTCCAGTTCCCTCCCATCTATCCTTTCGCGTCTTTGTGGAAACCCGTAGTCCTTCTCATCATAGGCACGCACTCCAACCCTGCCCTTTTCCGCACCCCACTCTTGCAGAACCCTCGAGGTCCCCGCGCCTGGAAACACGCCTCATCTCAGCTGGGGTCCTGCCGGCCCCCCATTCCAAGGGCAACAGCATCACGATGCCTTCTGACGCCCCAAATCGGGCCGCGGAGACCGGCATCACGACCAATCCGAGAGGCAGGGGTCGGCAACGACGCACATATTACGATGCGTCCTCCAGCACAGGATCTCACGGCGGCCCCGGGTCCATTGCGTGGGGTACCTGTTGCAAGCGCCGGCGGTAATCAAGCATCGGCCGTGTTCGTTGTATAGGTATAACAGGCGGATATTGATGCTATATAGGTCTTCGGTTGTTTGGGGCGTCATTTATCCTGCGGTATTGTGCTTCCACGGCGCGCTCGTGGAGTACGTTAAGGGGGCGGTGGTTCCCTCAGCGAAGACTCCCGGTTTTGTATAGTAGCGGCGTGCTTATTTCGACCGGTCTATTCGCAATTATCTTCTGATTTTTTTGGGAAATTTGGTGTACCGTGAAAATCGAACTATTTTTTAAAAACAACTTGAAAAAAGACCGATGTGATTATGCACCAGTTCCCAGCAGTACGAGTACGTAGCAGCACGACACACACGGTGCCGTCACCCCAGCAATCCTCTTGATCATGGCCGACGGTCAGTCGCAAGCGGCCAAGCGCTCAAAGGCCGAGGGTGGTCCGTCGGCTTCCCTCTCGGGCGGTGCTTCCTCTCCCGCAGCCGGAAGAAGAGTAGGAGACGAGATGCTTCCCGACAGGTTGTGCAAAAAAGCCCCAAGGAAAGCCGAGGGACACATGAAGCATTTTTGAGAAGATGGAAAGCATGGTGTGCCCCTGTCCAGCGACGATGAGAGCCCTGACGGTTGCAGCGGAGCGTGTTGTACGAGCGGTGGTACCCTCTTTGTGCGTGTGTACTGTCCAGGTAGGTACCGCTGCCGAGTGCGTCAAAAGATAAATTGTACGTACGGTTTTGAGGCCTGGTTTGTCTTTGTATTTTGCTCTTTTGGTACTTTCTACGTACGTACGTACACATCCTTCCGGATACTCGTACGCATTGAACATCAAAAGTTACATTATTGTTCAGAGTACAAGTTAGTACGTAGTAGTACCAAATATATTGTAACATCATACGAGTACCTGGCTATATATATAGGTATGTATGTACGTACGTACATATGTATAAATATGTACATGTATAGATGATGTGTCTTCGTTTTTTTCTGTATACGACCAGATGTTTATGTATACATATTATACTTCGTACGATACCTCGTACAGCAGCAGGAGTTGTATATATGAGTATGCATATTATCAATAGTATATACCAGGTATAGTATATACCATGTATACAAGGCTTGCTGGGAAAATCAGGTAGCGGGAGACACGGAAAACTAACGAACATAAAAAAGGCATACTGCGATCAATAATGCACGGACAGGTAAGGTCGTCCAGTGAATACTAATAATCACCCTCTTGGAAAATGCATACATGAAAAAACCTTCATAAAAAAAACGATCTCCCCCGCGTAAATATCGAGTGCACCCTCCCTCCCCCCTCACCCCCCCCACCCCCCCGATACCCTCACCATTCATAGAACAACGAGGCACACGAACAACGGAACGAAGAGTCGATCACAGACAACAGATGAAAAACTCTTGACACTATAAGTGCTACTGTAGTGTTATACTTGTACGTGAATCTATTTTGTTTTTGGGGTGGGCACTCTACCTAATGTTCATGTATATGTACAGCAGAGCGCTGTATGAAGGGCTCTCCGGGCAGAATCCCGACTGCGCAATATTACTAGGGACCATAGTTAACAGGACCTATGGTTGACACAAAAAACTACATATTTACCTGTTTTTACACACAATATGTGGTCCTATTTACTATGGTCCTCCGGAATTGTTGGATTTTCGGAAATTTGCGATGCAAAAGAATTAGTAGATGCCCCCCTGCGGCTGTGTTGCATACACTTGCAGGACCCGCCCCCCATTCCCCACACGAGTGCGACTACTGTAGAAACTTGTTAAACCCCCGCGCAATATATCCTCTCTCGACATCCTTCCCGGCCCCCGCGTACAGGGTGCTTGGCCGCCACAAGGAGAAGATCAACGGACGCGATAACTTGCCTATGTTCTTGCGGCCACGGTTCGGAACAACCTGCAGTACCAGGCGGCGTAGGGGATAGGGTGTACGGGGGGCGGCAACCTGTTCCTGAGTGAAGCGCATAGCAGCGGCAAATATTGATGAATGGCATGCTTTGCTTTGTGTCGACAAGCAAGCCTGTACAAAAGGTGTTGCTTGAGTGTAGAAACAAAGATTGTCGGAATTTACTTCGTTTGCTATGATCGAACTTGCTTTTTTACAGGCCGTGGGCAATCTTTCGTCGTCAAGATAGTTTGCCGAATGTGTCGAACCCACTGAGGACCGCAGCGCGAAACATAGTGTTTCGGCCTGTTGTTTTCGGGGTGGACAGGACTGTACATACTAATGCCGGTATGAATTTCTCGCTTTTCACGTGTGAAAGCACATTTTTTATGTCGAATCTAATTTTGCAGAAAATCATTTTGTTTTTCGTCGCACGGTTTGGAATAACGTCTACAATATAGGTTCCGAGATTCGCCTAGACGCCAGCTATATTTCGTCTTCAAGGTAGTTTGCCGAATGTGTCGAAGTAACGGATAACAGCAGCGCCGAAAACAGTGTAATGGCCTGTTTTTTGTCTGGGTGGGCAAGACTATACATACTGAAGCCGGTACTGAAATTCTCTGTCCCGCAACGTCCGTACGTACAAACAAGCCGCATGTTCGTGGATTCCTCTAGATGTCAGCTATCTTTCTGCAGCGAGTTGCTTTCACTAATATACAAAACCCAAGAGAACAGCAGAGCCAAAGATAGTGTATTGGCACTTTTTGTCGGTGTTGTACGAGGCTATGTATACTAAATTCAGTACACTATTTCGGATTTCTGGAGCGGAAAAGGTCAATATTACGTGAAAGCTAGGTTTGCGGTATTGCAATTATGAACCCCGCTGCGTCACGAATTACGCAAGCTTAGTATGTTCCCGTATTCGTCTAGACGTCAGCTATCTTTCTTCCACAAGGTCCGTCGCCGAAGCGGTACAACTCACGGAGAAGAACGCCTTCCAAAACACTCCCTTTTGCGTGCGGAGGTCCGACTACCCGAACCTGCGCAAAAAAGCCTCAAACACAATCGAACACCAAAACCAGGATTTCTACTGCTGTGCATCGCATCGCGCCCCAGTTTCGCAGCAGGTGGCCTTGCAGAGCCCTTTGCTGCGATATGGTTCAAAGTCGCCGGTGAAAGGCATGTGTAGAGTCGTTTGCGGGGCGGGAAATGTACACGAGGCGTCTCGTACCTCCGGCGGGCCCCTAAGGGCTTATTTGGACCCAAATACAACATTCTGTACCCAAAGAGTGCTTGTACGTGACCGAATGAAGGTTTGCGGGCAGCCGATCAGCTTCCCACAAGGCAACGGTGCCTTGAACACACTAAGCTGTGAGTGGGACTCTACCTAGGGCGCCCAGCCCCTAATGGGGTCTCTATCGTGCAGGGCGCTAAGCCCCGGCCAGGGCCGGTCGGACCCAAAAATGAGAGCCCACCGGTTCTCAACACATAGCGCACCAAAAACAGCCAAATTTCAGCAGGCGCCTTGATTTGGGTAGTTGGTAGTCCCCTCACCTTGTGGAGTCGCCATGGTGCCGCAGACCCACGCCGTGCTGACCGCCCAAATAAGCCACCTAGCGATACCCATAGGTCTGCGTCGATTTTTGTTTAATATCAGGTACGTGCCAGCCTTTCATTGGGCGGAAAGTTGACAGTCCCGTTTCGAAACCGTAAAAAATATATATATTTTTTTGGTCGAAAAATTGAAAGCGGGACCCAGGGGATGGTCGACAGCCACCGCGGCCTTAATACACGGGAATGCCTAGTGTTCGTTGTGCGAGGAACAATATATGTGTACCAGAACAGATAAAACGAAGAACAGAATATGTCGCAAGAGAGTGCGAGAATAGGAGTTGGTGACAGAGTTGTTGAGTGATTGGGAGTCGGTATATGTTGTTGTTGGTGTTGTTGTTATACCTGAGGGTGTGTTTTGATTCCCTATGTATTACCTGTTCGCAAGCAAGGAGAAGCCGTACACATCTATTTGAGATGCGTGGTGCACTTGTTAAGACATACGACTGTTTGGGACTGATGTCGAATGGTTATTTAGCGCGCGCCTTAGCGTGTTTGGTTGTACTGGTGGTGCGTGCTACACCCGCTATTGTGTGTAAGAACACGTGGGATTAGTGTGACAGAGAACACACGTATGAACAGTTAGATATGTTTGAGCTAGGAAACGAGAGCTCAGGTGTTGTGGCGGGGACGGGGGTCGAGGACAAGCAGCTGCAGAACTGGCCCCACACTAATTCCAAGTACTGTGTCCCCAGAAGCGAGGGTTGGAGGTCCAAAATGTTACGATGGCACAGCAATAGAGCCAAGCTTTTTGTTTACTAATGGGTCAAAGGTCACGGGGCATGTGAATGACTGCAGCCGCGACTAAGCAACTGACAAGTATTGCTGAAGCTTGATCACTAGTGGTTCATGTTACGTACGTGGCATTGAGTGCGGTACGCGACTACAGCAGTATACGAATCTCGGTCCAGGCTCACCATCGTGCGTCGGGCAAGATGTGTAACGTTTATTCTAAGATACTACTGTACATGCACTACAAACGCAAAAATGGACACGCTTCGCGCGCCTTATTATTTCGTATTTGGGTGCGCCAAGCGAAGACTGTATAGATGGCGGTCCATGTGGACTGTACAACCACTCCATGAAAAAAAGGTTTACTCGCTGAACCTCCTTTGTCCCATCGGTGAGGAACGCGGGCTTCACAAACTTCAGCCCACCAATGGCGTACCCGCAGCAGGGGTTCTCACACCGTAAAGAGCGTCATGAATCCGGGGAGGCCACCGTTTTCGTCCTCGGTCTGCTGGAGTTTCAAATGTGGGATCTGGGGACGGCACCAAGTATATCGTCCCCGGGTGGCGCTACCTGTATTTTCGAGCCCCAGCTAATCAGTGATCAGCCGGCGGGGCTGGGGTTTCCACATCGTGCGGGGCGGTGTCGACCGGGGAGATCGCCATTTTCGTTCGCGGTGTGTAAGATTTGTAAATGTATGGAAGTGTTCATGATGCGGGGATGATAATGTATCCTCCCCGGGTGGCGCTGGCCCCCCGAATCTCAGCTAATCAGCTATGAGCCAGTGGGGTTCGGGTTTCCAAAACGTACAAAGCGGCATCGACTCGGGGGATAGCCGTTTTCACCCCCGTGTGGTCGGATTTGTAGATGTACGGACGGATTCATGGCCCGGCCATGGCGCGTTACCATCGCAGGGTGGCGTTGTCCCTGCGAACCTCAGTCACTTAGAGATGGAGCCAGGAGTGGGGTTGGGGTTCCATACCGTTCGGGGCGATATCGACCCTAGGGAACACATATTACATACCCAGTTTGTCGGAGTGGTAATGCATGGAGGGATTCATTATCCGGCGATAGACCCTTATCCTTCCCGCGTGCGGCATACGCTCAACGCTACCTCAGCAAGTCAGTCATAGAACCAGTGGGGTTGGGGTTTACCCTCCGTGCGGGGTGGTGTCGACACGGGGGAACTCGGTTTTCGTCCCCGGGTTGTTGGAGTTGTAGATGTACGGAGGGACTTCCGAACCGGGGATAGGGCCCTATCGTCCCGGATGGCGCTGGCTATTTCGAGCGCCAGCCGATCAGAAATCGGCCGGTGGGGTTGAAGGTTGGATTTTCCACACCGTGCGGGGTGGTATCGATCCGGGGGATGAAAGTGTTTATGATGCGGGGATGGAATTTTATCCTACCCGGGTAGCGCTGGCTCCCCGAACTTAATTCAGTTAGTGATAGAGCCGGTGGGGTTGGAGTTTTCAAACCGTACACGGCGGTATCGACCCGGGGGATCAATTTGTTGGCCCCGGGTTGACGGAGTTGATGTATTATCCGGGGCTAAGACCTTATTATCCCTGCGTGCGGCGGTTCCTCAGGGGTATGCGGTCCACTTAGCGATAGAGCCAGTGGGGTTGGAGTTTCCACACCTTTCGGGGCGAGTTTGACCCGGGGGAACCCGGATTTTGCCCCCGAGTTGTTGTATTTGTAGATGTACGGAAGGATTTCCGATCTGGGGATGGGACTCCATTGTTCCTGAGTAAAGACAACCGTCTTGCCCGGGTTGAGGTGTATCCCCCTCGCTGTTAGCTCTCGCTCGAGGAAAGACTTGAAAGAAGCGGTCACTGCCGAAACTGAACAAAAAAATAATCGCTACTAATCTGCTCGTTGTTCGGCCGCATGAGTCACACAAGTCTAGAGGTGGATCATTCGGCATTGTCGTGTGCTGAGAAAAAAACTAGGGTGAACTCCCTAAATGTGCTGCGACTCGTGTTTTACTTAGGAGAACCTTGCCTGTTTAAAATGACAATAACGCTCTACTGTCCTCCTACGTGAAGATGAAATGGGATTGTATCGATCGCCTTAGTAATCCACTCCAGTGCCGCATATTGGTATGTCCGTATTATTTCGTGTGTTTGCGTTCTGGCGCCCGGTCTCTCTGTCATCTATCTCATGGACGCCTTGGTCGTTGGCGCCGTGGTGAGTACGTTCACACACAAATGGCTGCTTGGCAAGGCTTGCCTAGAACCTCGGCATCTGGGCGTGCAGTA
The DNA here is from genome assembly GCA_008828725.1 of Saccharina japonica. Lineage (NCBI taxonomy): Eukaryota > Phaeophyceae > Laminariales > Laminariaceae > Saccharina > Saccharina japonica. The sequence continues at coordinate 31,071 of MEHQ01003444.1, forward strand.
TTCGTTACGCGGGCCAACCACGGTTGAAACGGCCTGGCGATTCATGCCGTTGGCGTTGTGACAAACACCCTTTGTGGGTTTATGTCATCATAAGGTTTCCGACGTATCGGACGACATGCGCACACGTCGTAAATCTACGATTTTAAACATACATACGTATCTCCGATTTGATCAAACGTGGTACTCATGAGAGTCTATGCAGATGTCGCACAATTCCAGGACTTGGCTGAAAGCACTGACAAACGACCCCGCAAGTGTGATCTTGTTTCCACAGAAGAGGCGTGTTGTAAAAGCATTACCCCGGGCTGGGTAATCGATCGACCTTTCACCGCCGCCGCTCAGTATGTAACACCTCCACATTCGGCATCGTCTGCAGGATCTCACTTCGAACCTTTCTTTCATAGAAACGCTTGCGTGTGCGTTCCTACGAATATATCGCACTATTTCCCTGGCTCGCCAGGTATTGCAACGAAGCGGATAGGTCAACATACATACGGCCGTAGTCGGTACCGACGTCCTAAAGATCCCACCGTTCAGAGGGGGGAGAGTGTTATATTGACAACTCTGGGTTGGGTAATCGATACTTACCCCTATAGCTCAGCACATAACACCTTAACAGGCGGCAGTATAGGTACTACATTGGGCAGCGAGAATCGCATGATTGTGTCGACGCTGGATCTGTTTTGCCGGATGCATTTAATTTCGATTTCCAGGCTATTTGTTTCCTCCCTCGGGATGTTGTGTTTTCCACAAGGTTGCGTTTGCGCGCGCATACCAAGCCTCAACGGAACTTTTGTTCGTGTGATACCCGCTACTATAATACGACATTGTTCCCGACCCGCGATTCAGTAGGCTACGAGTTACTGCTGCTGTAGCAAAGTACCTACACCAAGAAGAGGGATACGTACGGATAACTGGTACGTAGAGATGGCAGACAAAATCATCTACACTATATAATTGGCAGTATGATAGTGGGATATGCGGCGTGACCACTGTGTATTAGTTCTTTTCCGGTAGTACGTAAGTTGGAGCACGTGGCACGCGAAGGCACGCTTCAAGAGATTTCATCGGAGGATTAACGAATAACAGAGTGTCTACTGTAGTTTGACACCAAATGGCGACTTCCGCGAGCGAACATCAAGGGACATTGCGTGCTATGGGTAGGGCAGTACAATGACGCGTAGGCTACAGCTATACCTGTAGAAGGTGTGCCTGGTGTCTTGCAGAGTTGGTCGAAGACGGTATCGCCCATCTCGTTCAGTGTTTTCGTTCTCTTTTTCGCTCATAGCTCTCATTTATCATTTTGTCTTCATTTTGACCTAGAGGCGCCACTTTTGAACACTATACATGTGTTCGAAGCTCACAATCCTGTCTAGCAGCGGCTCGTGCCAAAGATTCCGGACTGGCACGTCCACCACAACGCCAGATGCGGACACTCTACTAACGTCGTCTGAAGGAATAACGACCACACATGTCTAAGCGGGGTTCATTCTCCCAATAACGAGAAGCACACTCCTCGCCTAGTGTCAACGTTTCTCCTCTTCATTAGAAAACATACCTCGTATGATTCTGCAAGTAAACAGCAAGAAAGCACGCGTACCGGCATCATTCGTCCTCGATGGTTCAAGCACAGAGTTGGCGAGACAACACATAGCAGAAACGGAACTGCAAACTACATGCATAGGCAACTTCTACTATCATCGTGGGAGCTTGTTGTGTGGTTTTTCGGTGTGACAAGCAGTGCTTTCATAACCTGCGATCAACCGGTCACAACTGAAAGTAGACAGTTTGCGACGAACAAGAGTTTATTTAATTAAAACGTCGCCAACGACTAAATCAAGCGGCAAACGGTGTAGCCAATGGCTGGTGTGAGACGCGTCCCGACGGCAACCTATCGAAGGGGGAGGGCACTACTGTAAGTGGATCAGCAGTCGCAGAACGGCCGGCCGCTTGACGCGCAGGCAACGCTAGCTCCATACAAAGTTATCACCTCCCTGTCATTGCTACTCGTCGAAACCAAGCGTTGACTACACGTGAATACATCCTCATGCCCCAAAACAAGGACCTCGCGCGTTCTGCCGCCTACGGCCGACATGAAGAGGCACTGAAAAATCCCGATATGTTCTACACGTACGTATGATATATACGCACTTGAAAAAATATGACAACACAGTAGGTGACACCCCGTTGACACTAGCTTTTGTGGACCATTCACCCCCAGGCACACGGTAGCTACAAGTGCCGATCACTCAGCGCAAGCCAGTGTTGAAGTCGAGGCGCGTCTCTGAATGTCGATGTGCGAAAGCACATGGTCACGCCGCGCCTATGGAAACGAACAACTACTACTGGAGACGACTATGTACCGGTTGTGGTTTCGATTATTCTGGGGGGGGAAACCAGCAGATACTACATAAGAAACCTGCAACGCCCTGCCTCGCAGGGACGTAGCAGGTTTCTCATACAGTGTTCCTTTGCTTTCCCGAATGAACAATTCGTCGCCCGATACAAGTACTTTGTACATTATAACTACCAAGTACTGCGCAGTACATCCAAGGTACACCACCAAACTCTTTTTAATAAAATAAATACCTGCTCCGAGCACATGTATGAAGTTTTAACTACTATACGGGGTACTAATGTATTAAGGACAGTTTATCCTCCCGAGAAAACAGCTTCCTCTGCCAATATCATCAACGTTTATCCTCTTCCACCAAATGCATCAAGATTCCTCTTCTAGAAGAAAATAAGCTTTTCTGTCTTGGTCGATGGACCCACCTCCCGCAACTGCTACAGTACAGCAGTGTTTCGGGGAGGAGGGAAGAGAAACACCAAGGACTCGTAGATAATCCGTCCTCCGGGTACAGTCCAAACGTCCCCGTCACTTTGCCGATGTCCACATGATGAGCCGCCTTTCACCGACTTTGGATTAAAATCTCCCACCGCAGGGCATCCTGTTGTTCGACGCGACACGTTCAGGTAGGGGGCTGCCTTGTCAGGGGAATGCACGGATCGGACGCAACAGGTCGCGCACCATCTATTACGGAGGATCATAGCATAAATAAGGAATAATACCAAACATTGGTAGTACAAATAAGGAATAGGACCAAACATTGGTAGTAAAAATAAGGAATAGGCCCAAACATTGGTATTAATAGTAAAAATAAGGAATAGGACCAAACATTGGTATTAATAGTAAAAATAAGGAATAGGACCAAACATTGGTAGTAAAAATAAGGAATAGGACCAAACATTGGTAGTAAAAGTAAGGAATAGGACCAAACATTGGTAGCAAGAACAAGGACATGTGTGTACCGTAGGGTCTATTTTACTATGGTTCCCCGTACTACTGCTGTAGTTGGCATGCACAGCTCTCTACGATAGAGGTAGCACTTTTGGCTGCTTTTTTTCTGAATGATCGGGCTCCTTAACCCAAATTCGTCGGACTTTCATTCTTGTGTTGCCATATTTTCCATAGTATACCTACAAGTAGCTCGTGGGATTGTGGGTCGGGTAGCACTTTTGGTTTCCTCCAAAATCGGTTTTCGGGTGAGATATGGAGCTCCTCGGATAAGGAGATCAGAAAAAAATCACGGTGCACCACTATCGTAGCATTCGTCCTCTGTGCTTTTATCAGCAATGACGGGGGGAAACACGATGGCCGAAAAAGCTGCGGCGGCCAAACCTCGACCACGGCGGGTTCTGCGTAACATTAACCTACAGTAGAAGAAGAAATGACACGGCGCACGCGCAACGGCATATAGTAGACGAGAGACTCGATGTTGGGAGGGCGGTGCCATCATCCAACTCACCTATCGACGCAAAGTCACCTACTTGGAGATTATCAGCCGTTTGCCCACTACTAGTGTTACACTGCTGTACACATCCGCTATAGATTACCCGCAAGTTTTTCTCCCGCAGAAATCGCCCGTGGACGTGTTGAGCTGCTGAACCTTTCGATTTTGTTCTTTAGACGAGGAGGTCAGACTTCGGGCAGTCCGGCTTTGATCCTGACTTATAGTCCGTTTGATGAACGTTTCACTTTACTGACACTTCCAGAATTTGAGTCCATCCAAACGATTGGCGTATCCCGCGGTTCCACAAAACATATACCAGGTAGGTTTTTATTTCTTTTCAAACCCTGTTTCAGACGGATAGACCTCCCTCATCGGAAATAATGTATTTGTTCTAGAGGCTATATTGCAAACCGTATGTTACTGATAGTATTCATACGTCGGCGTTATGTTTGATGTGTCAAATGAGACAAATGAGTCAAATGAGGTACGAGGACCTCCTTTTTTTTCTTGTTTGACAGCGGAAACGAATAGATTTCGCCCAACATAATACGCGGGCACAATAAGTCTTTCTTTGTTCAACCACTGTTAAAGCGGGGAAATCGGACACAAACAAATGTATTTTTGAGTGCAGTTGGTTATGTTTTTATACCACTAATAACAGTAGAAACATTGATACGACAGATCTAAAGGGAATTAGGAATTAGACCACCCGATGGGGGTCGTCAACTTTTGCTTCTTAAGATATATAAAATCTGTGGCGCGATAACAATATTACTCGTGTGTCAAGCTCGTTGAAAACAAAAGCGGCCAAAACCGGTGAAGACATTGGAACCACATAAAAAAAATAACATCTACCTGGCAGGAATTATTTAGTTTGTTTGGTGATGCGACATTGATCATCGATTTCCTTTTATTTGCGGAGTCAGCTGCATCTTGTCCTCACGGCGACGACAGCGGTTAACTCTTAAGACTGCGCAAGACCAAGTGGGTAGCCGGTGGAACAGTGGCAACAGGCGCGCCAAACTTATCCGAACGCCGAACGCGCATGCGGGATAACCAACTGTACAGGCGAATGCTACCGGTACTCTGTACGCTGTACACACCTGTCTCCGTCGTTGGCGCGTTTTTAAACGCCCGTGGCTTGGAGATAAAAGTCGGGCTTATAACGAGACGACAAAATAATCGCCTAAACTGCGCCAATCGCCGTCGTACATATCGTACGTATATGTGTGTTTATATGTTTACTTTATAAAACACCGGACTAATAATTGGTACTGGTAGCTCATGTTCCTCCTTCAAGTTCTACGGCGGCATATATATATATATATATCGTGGTGATGATGTGCTCACCAGCTTTCGGGGAACTGGCGCTCGTGCGACGCGCGACTCTGCGCCATGGCGACCTTTCCGGCCTTGGGGACGCCCCCACCGTTCGACATTGCCCCTATCGATTGCATGTGTGAGACCTTCCCTGCGGCCAGCGACTGGGCGTTGGCTGCCCTCCCACCGGCGACCACACCCGGGCCCGGAGTAACTCGAGCCTCGGCGCTCTGGATCTGGCTTGCGCTCTTCTTCGGCATGCTTATCCCCTGGGACGACCGACATGGGCACATCATCCATCGTTCGTGATCAGGCAATTTCGTTTGTATCGAGGGGGACACGTGGTCTCGAAATATGATCAACAGCTTTAAATATGACGCAAGTGGGAGTGTAGGGCGTGAGCGCATACCGTGTGATCGGAGATGCGAGCCATGCCCTCGTGTATGTTTATGATATACAACGCGAGAACAATCCCTCTGAGAACGGACTAGGCCTTACTCAGTATATTTCGCCGCTGATCAGCGGGGCATAGAGCGCTAGTTTGTGGCACTTGAACTTCTTCGGGTACGTACCACATACAGCAGCAGGCAGTCGATCTACAACAACCGTTAGATGACTCGAAAGCAATGTATCAACCGGCGTTGTTGGCAGGTACAATGTGCGACCCGAACGGTGGGCTAAACAAAAGCTCAGCACCTGTCCGCGGCGTTGGTGCTGTGCATCCCAAAGGCAACTCGGCATCTCCAAACCAGTGATGTGTTGTGTTTCTCCAACAGCCTTCGCGGGGGCGCTTCCGACAAGCCTAGTAGGCCGGTTTATCAGGACCGTGTAATCTCGCAACGCTAAGTCACTTTTGCCTAAAGTAGTGTACAGTTTGGTTTATTTTTCTCGACGCCTTTGACATGCCACACATCACTTAGCTCACCTACACTGTACAAGCTGGTTCAGGCATGTCACCCCAATCTGGCCAGCCACAAATGCTGCATGCAATAGTAATTCAAATGTCATATATTTTGTTTCATACTGACCGGCATGAACAGTGGAATAGGGTGACATTGCAAGCGGTTTTGTTGAGGACCTAGGACTGGCGCTACGGTCAAAAATGTGGCCGGACGAGCCACAGGCCTTCAAAGAGGTCAACAATAGTCAGGCGTTTCCGAAGGGATACCACCCCCCTCCACTTTTGTTTTAAACGAGAAGCTTTCAGGTCGTCCAAAACATGTGTTTACAAAGTTTCACGCAAATATTCGAAGAGTTGAGTGCGTTTGATAAATGTAGAGTCCTATGTAACGCAAACGAAAATCGATTTTAGACTGAAACAAAGCAGCTACGATGCGTTGCCGAACTTTGCACGTCTTACCGCACAAAGGTCAAAATGTTCACGCCGGTTTCATGAACTTTTTCACACGTGCTCTTAACGCCCTTGCCGACCATTGACAAGTGTTTTTTCGTGTTTCCTTTTTCGGGACCCAAATCTCCGAAAAAACAAAAGTAAAAACAGAAATATCTGGAGGAATAAAAACAAAAACGCTACGTAACGGGCCGGCGGGGGATGATAGTACATGTGTGCCAAATCTCAGGGCCCATGTCTAAACAACGGCGGTGAACTTTGGCTACTGAGTAAATCCGGGGTCGTACGCTTGAGCCAGCCTGTAATTTATACGTATGGATATGTTTATTTTATACCTTTACTCTACTCGAAACTTCAGCATGTTGTCGTACGATTCTTGAAGCCGAGGCCCCTTCGGTCCGGTGTTCCGCATTGCTTTATTTCTTCTCGAACCCGTACAGAGTCCTAGGTGTAGGTCTGCTTCTGCTTGCTGTTGTTGCGGCTTGCCACAATACGGAAGTTAGACCGCGAACCACATGTTTGGCCTCAGAATGAAACATAATCATGTGTTGGCTGTTGCGGGTGCGCTTTTGTGACACAGGCGGAGAACGAACAGGGACCTACTTCGCATAACTCCTTCGCACAACTCCTTCTAAATCGGGCACATTTCATTTGTGTTGAGACATAAATTTGAAGTAAGTGTGCTTGCTGATAGCTGCATGCATCCTAATGTATTCATCGGTACAACAAAAATCTGAAACAAAATCTGCGGAAGGCCATCCTTCGGGCTTCCCAGTACGCGGGGTAAAACAACACGGAACAGTGTACGTAGTCTACCAAAACAAGTATTACGGTAAGGTAGTCGACCGCAAATGAGAAAAACAAAGACGGCAGTACGTAGTGAGATCCCTTCGCCGTGGAATGCGGGTTGTTTGTAATAAGGGGGGACATTATTCAGGGTGCAGCATTTACTATCGGAACAGCTTTTTCGTTTTTATATGTTTCCGGTCCGATCGCAAACACGAGCCCGGCAGTCAATGCGTCTTCCACCCGCAAACGACAACTTGTATGTATGATACGTATCACCTCATTTTCTGAAGCTATGATAATCACTTGAGTATAGGGTAGGAGCCCCAACCCTCAGCCAAACCTAATGTAGAGAACAGGTAAACCTCGCCTGCAACCCGATTGCCAATATCAAAGCCTAGGCAAAACAAAATTAATATTCGTAGAGTAAAACACAATTATTGGTATGCCGTCGATGCAGTAACGACCCGCTCGTAAGAAAGCAACTCAGATGAAAATCAGCCTGAATACATTAAGAAAAACGTACGAAAGCTCTCAGCCTAGTAGTGAGTATTTATACGATAAAAAAAACGTATTGACCCCAAGAATGCTTGTGCACTATTAATACTACTGTAGGAAAAACATCCTGTCGGCAATCGAAGTCAGGAAGTGCAGTATGAGGGAGTGTGATTTCGCCCGCGCCCATAATAAAAAACGTCAGCGTGGGCTCGAGTTAACCCTTTTAGGACTGCAGTCCCGTTTTGGGGACAAACCACTCAAATTCTAAGTAATTTGTCCCCAAAATGGGACTCCAGTCCTGTAAGGGTTAAGCTTTCTTGCAAGAGGGCGGGTACTGTACTGGGTTAAGGAACAAGGTCGGTCGGAACATGTTCGTCAAAACGTGCTACCTCTATGATCGTATACAGCACACACCCCACGACAACAAACAATCATTATATGCACGGCCGTGCAGGCCCTGGTAGAAATGCAGCACCGTGCGTGCAATCTCCAGGCCACATATACACCCTTGTCTCAACTCACAACCGAACCTAACAATACCCATAAAGGCAATGAACCCCTTCATAAGCACATGTAGATGTTAAATCCAAGTGGCATTCGGGGGAAGACTACTTTTGGATATGGCTTTGCTTGATCAAACTCCTGCAGCCTCGGTAGCACACCAAAACAGGGGTATGGGTGATAACAAGTCGACTTCACCTGGTATATCCTCCTATTTCTTCGGTGGGGATGAAAGGCACCGCGATGGAGGCGTCAGACTCGCGACGCACAGCAGAAGCACAGCAGTAGCAGTACAGTAATGTATTGTGGCCCCAGACCGACCGAGAAAAACTCTGGAAGGGTACGAGTACGTACGGCGAGTTGGCCGTGGATACGATGAACGACGGCGATTGGTTAATGGGAGGCGGGTAGTATAATACGTACAATACCCTTAACAAGGAATAAACACAAAATACGCGGGAACGGTATGCCATCAAACTGTGTAGAAATTACTACTACTGCTGTAGGGTACCTAATACATCACGAATCACACACGGATACTACTACAGATGACATATAGAACAAACGTTATACATAGTTTGCAAAGTTGAGCATCAACTATTCAATCAATCGAACTCACATCTGACGATTTTTTAATAATTTTATGTAATACATAACTATGTGTGTGCGGAACAATTATTTATATCATTGAGTTACACCTTCTGGTGTACTTAACAAGGAAGGGCGTGTTTGGTACCGTCCTCAAATAATGCGGCTCTTTGACATGGATTTCCGCGCGTATTGATGCTGATCAGCTGGAAAAGTTACTGTAGCATTTTTTAGAGTAAAGCACGACGTTAGACTGCATCGAAACCATCACATCCAGAGACCCGCACGCTCCATGCGCCCGAAGCTCCACAAATCACTATCACGGCTATCATCGTGAGACGAGTATCAAGCAACAGCAGTCGCCCTGCTTTTGTCTCTAAACACGACGCGACTGAAAACCTCCTGAAAATCAAAATCAATAAGACTCGCATCCTGTTACTGAAAAGACATGAACCGGGGAGGAAAAAGGAAAGTACCGTTGTGTGTCTAGAATAATTTGGGCTGGAACGGAAACGTGACAAAACAAAAGAACTTCTACTGCAATATGAAACTCTCCAACCGTGAAAAGCAAGGTACTCCACCGCGTTTCCGCAACAACTCGCTACAAAATGGTGCAATCCCGTCAAGATATACCCCTGGAACCCCACGCCATACACACACTCGGAGCACCTTCACCCGTGCCATCGACAACGTAACCGATGTCCTCCTGCGATGAAGTGAGTAGTATTGGCATTTTCACTACGTACGTACAGGTATGAGACGGCGAGTCCTGCAAGTAAATCGTACTACGATACTACTGTTAATGCCAACAAGGTCAATTTTTACCCCGCACAATCGACGCTGGATCCACCTCTTCGTTCAGGTTGTCGACATGTTCTAGTCTAATGAATAGGCACAAATCGACGTTTTATCAACCAACTTCCAAGCTGTCACATTTAGTAGTCACGTTTACGAAATGCTTTATTCGCTGCTGCAGGCACGTTTTGTTATAAAAACAAGTTCGCCAGTTTTTTCCTGCTTAACCGGCAAGTTACCGGTGAAACCGGTGTTCCATTGTTTTTATACGGTTTAACCCGTTAAAACCGGTCCTCAAAAACTGCACGTTCTTGATTAGAAAATACGAGAAACCACGCACGCCCGCGTTGTGGGTTTCCAAGCACCGCGGCGGTTGACGCTTTGTACGGTAGATGTATATCACTTGTTGGCTGAAACGTTTTCTAAATGACTTATAAAAATGCTCCTTAACTCATTCAGAACTGAAAAAAATGTCCCACACTACATTAATTCCAAGTAGTTTGTCCCCAAATTCGTGGGACCAGTTCTTAAGGGGTTAACCCATTCAAAACTGAAAAAAACTATTCTCTACAACGTTATAGGAACGTTCTAGCAACGTTCTCAGCATCGTTCCTGATGAAGATGCTTGGGACATACAATGTGGCGCACTACGAGTAAGATAAACTCGTAATCTATCCGCATACCTGGTATTGTAATTACCCGAATATCTAGACTAAGATACTCCTATACTCGTATCAGTGCGTAGTGACTGCACATCACAATAGATACGTATGAATCTCAACGTCCATATGCTAACAATTCCAAGTAGTTTGTGTCCCCCAATACGTGGGACCAGTTCTTAAGGGGTTAACAGGGGTTAACCCAAAATCGTCCGAATTTCATTTTTACATAGTTAGGACATGGGGTTGTTCATTTGGTAGCATTCATAGCTTTCTCTCAAATCAGTGTTTCGACTACTGCAGGTATATAACTCTCCTCAAGTGGCGAGTCTCACGAAAAAAACATGGTGCGCCTCTATCGTAGCATGCGCCGCCGGCGTAACCGTTTGTTTTTCTCAATACAATGCCCATCTCTAACCGAGGGACGCCCCGGGCCGTTTGCTGTGATAGAGGGGGACGTGAGCTGTTTATCGAGCACCACATACATACACCGGGAGACTACCAAGCAAAGGAGAACGTGCGCTGTTGAGGGCGCAGGGCAGAGCGTTCCACACTGCACATTTCCAGTCCAGGCAGATGCAGGCCAAATTGCTGCCTTGTCCAGGGGCGAAAGTGCTGTCTCCTACGAAGTGTATACATATCATACTTCGTACATGTTTCAACCAAATCCTCAAAGCTGATTCGTTTTTGCGGTGTTGAACAGACATTATATTGTGCGATCTATATGTATATATCAAACGAAAGCGAAAACCCGTGCACAAATAAAAGACTCGTGTATTTAACATTTCAATATTAAATGACGGAATGGAGATTTTAAGTCAACGAAGTAATCAACGACAAACCTGAAACCATTGTCGGGTGTGCTACTTCTAGTAGTGCGTAGCACGAAATGCACGTAAACGCTCAGAACGCTCGCGGAGCATGGCGCACGCGCCCGAATGGTACTGTATTCGAGGGACGCGGTGGGCAACAGTTACTATCGGTACAACGGCCGACCGCTTGATGTAGACAAAGCGAGCCTGCCTCAGGTGCCCCCCGTCCTTGCCGTTACTTCGCCGCGCGAGCACGCACTGACTGCACACATATTATAAAGATATCTTCATCCCACACAAGAGCCTCTCAGGTTCTGCAGGCAGACGCAGGCACAAAACAGGGAACTCGATAAGTCCAATCAAGGAATTTTATTATATAGGTCCTCACTCAAACGGTATACCTGGTGTCTTGTAATACTGTATATGTGCCGACCTTGTCGCCTTGCTCTAATACGACCCGAGAAATTGAATACTCTACGCCATCTATCCGTCGTATAGTTTGGCAGCACACGCACGCGTGGATGCAGTCCCTGGACGTCAACAAACTGGCTTACCGAGAGATCAGGGACAGACTGCATACCGGAATGTCACCTTTCCTCGCGACTCTGTCGCCTCGTCTAGAACCAACGAATACAATACAAACCGACTACGACCAAACAGCCACAATTCCGTGAGGAGGGTGTAAGAATGGCCATCCTCGTCGGCATAAATTTAGCCAGTAGCAAACACATGAAATTTTGGCAAGTACCTACAGTAGTACGACCACAGTTACGCTTGAGAATCTCGCTTACCTGCAACAGCTGCTGGAGCTACGTACAGTGCAGCAGTGTACACTTCCTACGACCGCACGGCGAACCGAGTAAAGTGTGGCGCTGTGGGCACATAGCACTGGTGTAAATGGCTTCCTTCGACGGCGCACTACATACAACCTGCCCATATCACCCCCAAACCACAACCAGTGTCTTCGCGAACACCACTACTACCACGAGAAAGAGTCACCCTAGGCCGACTGTACTTAATACCGCCCCTCCCACACGGCGCGTGTTGCACCTGGTTAGCACTAACCTTTGTGCACACACACAAAAATAAAAATAAAAGGTTGCATGCATCGCTTACTGTGCGACAGGTGCAAGACGCGGTGACTGAACGAGTGCGAGTCGATGGCGTGGCGCTGCGTTCAATCCCACCTTTGACGGCTCTGAGTCGAAGCGGGGGTAATTGGTCACGCCACGGCAAACGGACAGTTTCCTACGGTAGGTGCATTCTCATCATCATAGTACTCTGGCTTCGGTCTTTCCTCGGCAACGAACCAGCAGATACAACCTGGGAAATCTGCTACGCCCTGCTACGGAGGGAAGCAGCAAATTTCCCATGCAGTATTCCTTTGTTTCCCCGACGAAGTGTTTATCGCCCAACATGTGAGTTCCACTTGCTATGAAGCATACCATCACCGATAAAAAAACGACCCGCTTCCTTGTCAGCGGCAATTACCTTCAAGAATACAACGTATCCATCGACGCATGCATCCATCCATCCACCCACCCACCCATCCATCCACCTATCCTACTGTACAACCGATCTAAGGGGACAACTCGTGCACCGGGTGCTTGGCACAGTATCGCTCACGAAGAGCGGTGGGTCGAGAGTCGGGAAGCCATGAGGCTGGTAGAAGAAGAAGAAAAATATATATCAATTATATTATCATATTTATTAATATTGATTATGGAGGAGTGGGTCGCATGCCCACTCTTCTCCGGGACCCCGAAAAGGGATCCAAATATAATTTGTCCAACCCCTCGGGGAAACACAAATCCCGCCGCAATCTACGTAGATGAATTGCAGAGGCATAACCCAGATACTGTACTAATACGGCAATGTTACGTATCATACATTTCAGGAATATCACATCAGACTTTGATACGAGTAAATCCCACACGCCCCCTGCTCGTGACACAGTCCTGATAACTTCCGTCCAGTCAAAATACCAAAAACGAAACCTACGCATCAAAAATACCTTTTATGATAACGCCTTGAAATCTCAAAATAAAACAAATCAGTCCGAATACCAGAAATTCAAGCATATTATTTCAAACTCAGATACCAAAAATCTAAACCATACTGGCTCAAACTTCAACAATCTTCCAAGACACTCAGCTGCCGAAACTAGAGCGTAAGGCTGCGATAATCAGACGGCCATCAGCTCGGTGTCAATAGGTTGATACAAGTTTNTGGCCCCTTCACTTGAAATTAGTGAAGGACGACCGTCAGGCGAACTTACACTTGCTATTAGTGTAGACCAGACATCCCGCACTTTTTCACTTGACTATAGTGCCGATTCCGCATCGACCTCGATCACTGATTGCGTCCCTCCACGCCCTCCCCCCCCCCCGGTGTCGCCCGCGCCTTCGCCCTCGCGCTCCTGCCTGTCGGATGCTCTTTCATCTCCCCTCTTCTCCCAGATGGCTACCTCTGCACCGCACGACCCCATGGACGACCTCGTAGATTTCGAGGGATCAGGCGATGACGCTCCGGAGGAGCCCCGGGACGGACCCTCCACCCCTCCCGGCTCGACAGCGGCGGGGGCCTCGGCGGCAGCAGCGTCCACGCCTTCCCTTCCCCCGATCCCTGATGTATACTCGGCGGCCATCTCCCCCGCCCAATGGGTGGAAATGTCCACGACCCTACGAGCGGGGATGATCGCCACCGCCCCCCTTACCGTCCAGCGCGTACATTCGTTGGACGAGGCTGCCCTCGCCAAACAAGTGCAGCTAGAAGATGAGGCCACCGCGGAGGCCCTCAAGACTGCCAAGGACCGCCACCTCCGCAACAAGGAAAAGATGGCGGTGATCACGGGGAAGCAGCGCAAGCTGCATCAACAGCTGGAGGAAGCCTCTAAACACTTGGAGAAGGCGGTCTCCGACACGGAGTCCACCCACCGGGCCGTGGCCGACGCCGAGCAATCTGCTCGGAAGCTGCAAGCCAGCCGACGCAGATCGGAAAAAAAACCGCGGCCCAGACCGCACGCCCTCCCCGGACCGGGCCTCTACTACCCCCCCTCCCCCCCCCTTCCCAAGGACGTTTCGGGACGTAGTCTTCCCTCCGTCGACCAGCCACGACCCGCACGTTGTCGACGAAATGTTTATGGATGTAGTCATCAACGATTTCATCCGCCATCCTCAGCCGGACCTCGGGAGGCCCACTCGTAACTCCATCAACACCGCTGCCCAGGCTCTCATGGATACCTTCATGGAGTTCCAGGGCGCCTCCCTCCGCCTGGTCTTCAGGCACATCGACACCGCTCCATCGTCCCCGGTCCTCACTTCGGCAGCGCATTCCCTGGTCGCCATCCTGAGGAGAGTGCATCTGGCGGCGGGGCCCCGGATCGAGTGGCCGGATCGATCCCGTTTCGCAAGGGCGGCCTCCTCGCCACGCCGTCAATCTGCCGCTTCTTCTCCCCGCCACGGCCGTCGCGACGGCGGCCGGCAGGGACGAACCGACGGTGGCCGCCAGGGGCGGTCGGACGGCAACGCCAGCTCTGGCAGGAACTCCCGGGGCGGCGGACAAAAAAATCGCCGGCATGACAGCAGCAGCGGCTCCCCTCGTCCGGCGAAGGGAGCACCCAAGAAGGAGCCGGACGACTCCGACGACGTGGAGGCCCTCAAGACACCCAGGCGAGTTACTCCCTCACTCATCGACGTATCATCGAGTGATGCTTTGCACTTGCTTTCTCGTAGCGTAGACGCTACCACTGCTGCCCTCCCCCTGTCCTCAGCGACAGCCCATGCACGACAAGCTAGAATTGACGAGGTAGCTGCTGCTGTTGATGATGCGTCAAGAGTGTCCAACGACACTACGTCACGATCGATCTCCGTAAGGTCGACCGTGTCACCCCCCTCCCTCTTAGCTCGGTAGCTACCCAAGCGGGTGGGACACAACAACTATCACGGAGCATTAAGCGAGCTCTGGCGGACATTTTAGTTTTAAGCGATGAACGATGTGTCAAATTACTTGATGCTGATGACTGGATCCGCGGTTGGGAAAGGCCCCTTCAAAAGGTCGTTATGAGAGCCATCGTCGCTGACCGTCCTTCTTCCGCCGACCTCACCGCCGTGTTCGACGATTTTTTTCGCAGGTGAACCGGAGCCTGGATGCCCACGCCCGCGGGCCGGAGGCTTTTGACCAGCTCCTTCGCCTCATCCACAGCCACTTTGACCATGGGGACGGAACTGCTGCGTTCCAGCGGCTGCAGACTTTTGGTGTAGCCAACGGTACCCCCTTTTCTGATTTTTTTCGGTCTTTTAGAGAGGTCGTATCAAGCGTCACAGGCTTGGAGCATGTACTTGCTCCCAGTGTGTCGACGGTTTTGGAACTGGTTCACCGTAGCGTAATGAACCAGTACCCCGGGCTCATGCCCACGCTTTTTCCGGGTGTTTTGGCCACTGCGCCCACCCCTTTTGCTTCGATTGATGCCATGTGGTTGTCTTTTCAGACCATGGCGACGAATAGAACTCCCGCTATAAGCGGAGAAAATTATTTTCCCTTGCCCCCTTTGGCGGGCCTTTCTTTGCGACAGTATGCAGGCAGTCGCTCTCAGAGTAGATCTGCCGCCCCGTCGTCCCGTTCGGGACACGTGGGTTCCTCGCACAACCCTGTTGTGATGAGCGTCGCTCATGCCGACCATTATGAGTCTGATCCTTTTTCTCACACGTACAATCATTGGCCTGCTGACTCTGCTGACTGGGACACTGTGTTCCAAGTCTCCGCATCTTTTAATAATAAGGACCCCCCCTTATGGACTACTCTTACGTCTCCCGAGGCTCGCACGCGTGCTTTTCGTGACAACAGAGGGCTCTGCCTGAACTGCCATGGTATAGACCGCTCTCTGAAATTCTGCTCGCTACCTTTCGCTAACCGTAGACCGTAGTGGCTGCCTTAACCCCCAGCTTGGTACACTCGGCGACAATGGTGACGCTTACCGTCGTTGGCAGCAGCGCATGCGCTCCCACCGTAGCCGTAACCACTCTGTAGGCGGCGAAAACACACGCTCGTCGTCTACTTCTGATCGCCGTAGAAATTCCTCGCGACACCAGGACAACAACCGCTCACGCAATAACGGAGGCAACAAACACGCGCCTCCGCGAAATAACTGGAACAACGGACAAGGTAACTACAACCAAAACTCGCCTAACTCCGGCAACAACGCGCCCCTCCAGCTCGGACAAGATGCTCGAAACACTGGTTCCGCGCCTCAGTCTCTCACGGTATACCAGTTAAACCAAGGAACTCCTCCGGCCCCCGCCTCGGCCGCTGGAACTCCCGGCATTCGCTACGGTGCCTTGCACAAATCGGACAATAACAATCCGAACGCTCGCCACCCGGGAACGTTCTGCTCCAGATAACCGCCCGATGGCGGTGCCCCCCAACTCCCTGTTCCGCCTGTAGCACCCTTGGGAGTCAAAACTCGAAACAAAATGAACGGCCGATTTCCCCCTTCATCTACTCGTGTTTTAAAGCAGGGTCCGGGCGCGTATGACGCTGCCCCCCCTCCCGACAACGATAAAAATCGTAACGCCTCATTACCCCCCCCTATCGGGATTTTGCCGCACAGTCAGGGCGCGCATAGCGCTGCCCCCCCCCGCGATAACGATAAAAATCGTACCGCCCCATTACCCCCCCCTATCGGGATTTTGCCTCACGGTCAGGGCGCGCATAGCGCTGCCCCCCCCCGCGAAAACGACAAAAATCGTAACGCCTCATTATCCCCCCCTATCGGGACTTTACCGCAAGGTCAGGGCGCGTGTAACGCTGCCCCCCCCAGCGACGACGACAATAATATTGCTCGTTCGCCTGCGTCTCCCACTACTCCATCGCAAGCTTCTGCTGCAAACGGGTTTTGCTCCCCGGATGCGACGGTCGCCTTGAGGTGCGGGAACCGGAGTCCCCGATGTAAGAGTACCATAGCGAAGCTCCGCTCTACGTCTGCAAGCAAGACCGGTCGGAACCTGCCGCTTTGCGCCATAAACGAAGAACGTCTCGATTTTGCTCACCCCGATGCCCTTTCAGAACCACGTACAGCCACGGCTCCTTCCTCTGCCTCTGGTTTCATACCGGCGGCCCGAGAACCGGTAAGAAAAACATTTCCACCACAGGGTTCAACCGCAGCTACACCCTCCACGCATAACCGTGACCCCTTTGTTCCGGCGGAGGCGAGACGAGGCGTACTGAACGACCAGACCCCACCCACCCCCCCGACAGTGTTGACAACACCTTTTTCTGTGGACGCACTTAAATTGCCCCCCGTACAGGCGGAGGAAGACTCGCTGACCTTGTCAAGAAAGTTCGGTCGGGAGCCCCCTGCCTCCCCCCATAATAATTTGGGACAGGCAGCGACGACCCAACTAAGCGAATGCGTCCCCACCTCGGGCCCCCAGATAGGGACCCCTGAGGGACAAGTAGCCCGCGGGGTATCGCCAACAAATGACGACCCCTCGCGCTATCTGGGCAGCGTGAAAACGCCCCCCCCACTGGATCACGCCGCGCCCACTGCCGCCACGTTTGATCCCACCCAGGAATATTGCACCCCCACTATCAAGTTTCTCTGGCAACCCCCCTCTTGCTTCTCGCAATGGACTCCTTCCAGGTTTACAGTAGACGGTATTTCTTATTCGTGCGCGGAACAATTCTTCGCTGCAGAAAAAAGCCGCCTATTTGGTGACCTCCTCGCGCTTCAAAAAATTATGCGCGTGTCCGATCCAAAGCTACACAAACAGTACGGACGCGAAGTGCTCAATTTTGATGCCGCCGTGTGGGAACACGAGCGTAGAAAATACTGTGATCGTCGGTTCCTACGAAACATTCGCCCAAAATCCCGCCATGCAACAGCATCTGCTGGGAACTGGCGACCGGCTGCTCGCAGAAGCAAGCCCTTATGATCCCATCTGGGGGATAGGCCATAGAGCGGATGACACCAACGCCCTAAGCCCCTCCACATGGCGCGGCCTCAACCTGTTAGGAAAATCCCTGCAGCTTGTGCGCCAGCACCTACGTGACCGCACGCCACCGCCGGTTCGCCGTCACTCTACTCCCCCCTCGCGCGGCATCACGTCCCCGAAAGGTCAGGACTTCATTTTTGAGGTGGACCCCACCTCCCAGCAGCGTCTTCCGACCTGCAACACGACCACCGCTCCCTCTGGCTATTCAACCCCCGAGCTGAATGTGCCATCGGACCACGGTGGCGACGTTTTCTCTGTCACACCCACGGTAGGAGACACGGCTCCGGTCATTTAAACTCTCGCGGAGCAGGGACCTTGTTTGGTTTCTGGTTTGGTCACCATGGACCACTCCTCTTTCACCACAAAAATCAAGGTCCACAGCGGCCACGCTTCCACAAAATTTGAATGCGTCGCCCTCTTGGACACAGGCTCCCCCCAGACGTTCCTTCGTACGCTGGAGCACATGTGCTTCCGGTACATACATGGGATAGATAATCGATATGTTATCTGTTTTAGCATTCAAATTTTTGAGATATACAGACTTTTTCTGTCTGTTGACGTCTATTTCGGCATAAAATGGAGACTTGCAGTATAAAGAAGAAAAACCGTTGTGACAACTACGAAATAATATGAACCCAAAAAGCTACTCCGTGTCAGCTGAGCCTCTTATAAAGAACGCTGCGCACTCTGACAACTCTGGACAGTTATCAGGCAGCACAAGATCGTTAAAATTGTAGTGCGAGCCCGGAATGGGCCTGTCTACATTCAATGGATTTACTTAAAGCAATATAGGGCCATTCCTAACGAACAAAAAAAAATCACGATTCGTGACGTTTTGGCATAACAAAATATCACGATTCGTGATGTTTCTTTCCTAACGAAAATTGGTGCTTTTTCGTCACGTTTCGTGATATTTTCAAATTATAAAGAATCCGATATTTTCAAACCAACGGTATTTGAGGGTGGGGCCAACTCTCGCAGGTAGGTCACGGCCAGGCTGTGCCGGGCCGACCGCGCCCGACCCGGCCCGTGATTCAAACCATGGGCAGAGGCCCAACACGGTCTGTGATATTCAAACCTCACGCGCCGTCGGCCAGGCCAGGTCCGCGCGAGGTTCCCATCTCGCTGACATGTCGTCTGCTCTGCCTGGCCCATGAGAGTTTCAGATTATTTTTGCTTTTTCTTCACGCTGTGTCTCCGCCTCCTCGAGATTTCGAGGTCACAGCATGCTCGTTACCCCGCACCCAGCAGTGTCTTTAGGCAGCCACTCGCTGTCCACAACCGGCGTACGAAGCAGGGCCTGGCATGCCCCTATACCGGCCATCGGATACCGTTGGTGTCGGGTGGGTTACGTAGTGCCTTGATCAGGCGTATTTTGAGCCACGACAAATGTCGTGAATCGTGATTTTGTTTTTTTTTAAGAAATTGTAAAAAAATTGGCGTCATGAATCGTGAGGTTTTTGTCGTGAATCACGACAAAAAAATCACGATTCACGACAAAAACCTCACGAATCGTGATTTTTTTTGTTCGTTAGGAATGGCCCTAATACTACCCATACATCTCGTACTCATATAGACAAGTTTTAAAACTGTACTCGTTCGTATGTTTCTCACGCTGCTGATACTGTTTTAACTCAGGATTTTGACGAGAACACCGAACACTATTAAGTGTAGGCTAGCCTACCTGGCCGTTTATTCCGACCGTCTTTTGCGTGTCACGCGGATACAGCAGAGTGTAGGTACAAAGCAGGAGCTCCGGAATGCTCACAATCCTCCTAGCTGAGCAATTTAGTTTCGTGCTTCAAACACCGCAAAAATGTCTGCACTCCCTGGGAGATCCAAGGGCCCCAACACCCCCTATAGACCATACCGAACAAGCCATACGTTCGTCGGTAGTGGGCGGAGCATTAGAACAGGAACTATGCCGTGTTTGGTCAGCAGGATTGGTACAATATTATTGTACGAGAAATAGTACTGCTGCTGTAAAAAACACTGCCCGTTTTAACGAAGAAAAAAAAAATCAATTTGGAAAAAAAAAATCAAATCCGCTTTGAAATAACATAGATATCAATAGCATCATGATCTACTACTACTATGTACTATGAAGAGTATACCAGGTGTGGCGCTTTCTCATATGATGAGCTGACGTACTTGCTTGGTAGATCTTAGATTGGATAAGGGTACGTTTTCTATCTTCGGTATTTGGTTGCCACAGGCAGTCGTGCCTTGAAGAAGTGGTAATGTACTAGTCCGGCAGGTTGAAGTCATGTCTGTAATATGTATTCTCCATTTGGCATTATACGTGTCGGGGAATAAATATGTTCCGTCATAGTAATATACTTAGTATGGAATCGGGTACATGGTTGATTTATACATGAGTTTATTTTTCTTGTAGCCTAGGTATACGATCAGTCGGATAAATAGCTATCGTAGCATGGTTGGGTGACAGTCCCAGCATCTTGTAATCTTTTATGATGCTCTGACCTACTCTGGGCAGTTAGTTGTGTTCCTTTCGTGTTCCTCTGGGCAGTTCCTCGGGGCGGTGTGTGTTGTTCTATTGGTGTCCGTATCGAGTAACATATATCCTCGGTTCGTCCGGGGGCCAGTATTATATCTTCAATGGGACATTAATTATGTATGCATTTCAACATCATCGCGTCTTCTTCTCTGCCCCTCATGGGGTTCATCCGAGGCACCGTCCACCTGTCCCCGTGACGCAGCCATACCCCGTGTACGAGTTGTCCCATTACGCTTTTCATTGGTCAACACACGCACCAGCACCAAAGATTAGGATCTTGGGGCATAATATTTGGTGCTGGTGCGTGTGTTGACCAATGAAAAGCGAATTATAATTTTATTTTTCCCAAATTGAATTTATTTTGTACTCGTTAACATGGGCCCTAAATACTGTTGTTTTGCTAAAAACTCAAATTCGCATAATATGACTCTTTTTATGTTTTGACCGAAGGGGCCCCTTAAATGATCGACGTACAGCTACCATGCCGCCGGATGGGGCCCGTATACTGGGCATATTTTTGCACGTGTCTACCGGGTTGCATCTGTACTAATCAGACCATAACGGCAGGTGAGGCGTTACATTGTCTGAGGCTTGGTATTGATAGTAGCGGCAGCTATATATAGTGGTGGTGGCAGTAAGTAGTAGTAGTAGTAGTAGTAGCAGCAGCAGCAGCAGCAGCAGTAGTAGTAGTAGTAGTAGGGGTAGTAGTAGTGAAGAAGTGTATAGTAGTAGGAGTAGTAGTAGTAGTAGTAGTAGTAGTAGTAGTAGTAGTAGTAGTAGAAGTAGTAGAAGTAGTAGAAGTAGTAGTAGTAGTAGTAGTAGTAGTAGTAGTAGTCTGAATAGAGAGAGACGTTTTCCGGCTGAGCGAGAAACACACTACGTCATTCAATACCACCTTCACCATGGCTCGCAAAAGGCGCTATCAGTAGCTAGCCTCGGAAGGCCGCCCACATCGGCCAACCACCAGAGTGTGCGTGCTCCTGCGTGCAACTGGCTGGCGTACTTTACTCCATTTCTAACACAACATACACCACTCGCTGTATTACCTCCAGAGTTCCCGAAACAAAAGTGTTCACCTGTCTTGTCCAGGAGTAAACCGCCCCCGAAACGTCCGAAGTGTTGCAGCAACTTGCCCAATGTCGTTTACGAAGTGCAATGCTTTTTTGAACGACCGTGTAGTCGGTAGGCTATTCGATTCGTTCTGTTGTCGTTTGAGTTTCCCCCCCGGCGGTCTCTAACAACCGGAAGGTCTTACTGTCGTGCGCTCTGCATGCACTATACACGGGCCAAAATTGTCCAAGATCATGTTCTGTTTCTTGTCTTCATTTTTTTCTCGAAAAACAAGAAGAAATGTCGGGAGCATTTCAGAGAAACCATCAAGAAGTGTTCTCACCCAGAGGGCGAAAATATCAGGGCCCTTACGTCCATACCCCGTATCATTTTTCAACTTTAGGAAATAAACATGAGGAAGACCGAAAACTACTTTAATATATAGCGAACCAACAAGCAAAAAACAGGCATTCAACGCAGGACTAAACACCCTGCGGCAGGAACGGCCTAGATAGGGTTGAGGGAGGGTATACTTGTATTGGCGCCCGGGGGAGGGGGGGGGGGTACGTTTGGGTCTGGACAACCAGGACTTCGCAAAATTAGGCGGGAATATATGTCGTTTGTTTCGTTTGCCCTCCTGAGGTCGGTGACCTATCTGAACAAGAAGCGGGGTTACGTACTACAGTTGCATAGCAGCAACCCATGGCCAATACTCAGGGCTGCTAGTGGATATCGACGGTAATTGAAGGGTAACAGAGACAGCACGGCTGCGGCAGTAGCGCAGTTTAATGGTGGAAACCGCAGCAATATCGAGGTTATGGAGGTAATCTACAGTAGGCAATATTATGGCACTCGGGGTACTATGACGGATACCGCGGGACTGGGGGTTGGCACTCTGACGGTGATCACAATATTATGACGATCACTGTCGTACAGCAGTGATGCTGGCCGCTGTATCGTGAACAATTCTCGCAGGAATCTGAGATACCGCGGGGGGGGGGGGGGGGGCATACACAGCGGGAAACACGGCAACCACTGAACCAGGGTAATGGGGGTAAGATATGAGGGTATGCGGGCACAAAACAATACCGTAACTGTTAAGATAATGCATGGGTCACATACGTATCCCTCTGCAGGTTTTTATATTGAGAACGTTCCTCGTTTATTCATCCACGTTTGTTGTTTGCTTCGTTAGAACAGTGTATTTGGTGTATAATCTTGATCGAGCGGAGGCCAAGAGCAGCAAACGAGGAGAGTCAAAATTGGCCTCGTTCCTGAAACCCCTGCCTTCTCCTCAATACGAAATTAAACTTACTCGTTAAAACTATCATCCATATGCAAGTCCGCCTCACTAGCGGTTCTTAGTAGGATGCAGCTCGCTCACCCTTCATGCGACTCGCCGAACACCTTACGGTACTTGACGCTTGGTGCAAGCAATGCCTGCCTGGTCGGGGAAAGCCTGACATGCTCTGTCCCGGCTTTGTAGGGATGCGAGGGACTATGGTCATACGACTAGGGCCATGCATTAATGTGAAGTACGCCCACGTATACAAAGCAAGCATTGCAAGCGTTGAGCCATCCTCTGACGTCTCTTGTATTCCTTGCAAATTCCAGGATTTTCAGAACAGCACCACAACACAAAGTATCTCACCGGGACGAATGTTACAAAGAATCAAGAACTATGTAAGATTAGAGGGAACTACGGTAACATGAGCTAGCACATACGTTAAAGATTGGACGACTGACCAAAACCAACGTCCATATCCCTTCCTTACGAGGCTACGAACCCTCCTGACGGTACATAAAAAAGAGGTACAGCCTCCGAAGCCACGTCAAAAGGAGGTACAAAAGGCACGCCGAAAGGGGTATTCCTGAACGCACGTCTAAAGAGAGTTACTTCTGACGGTACGTCAACAAAAGAGGTACTGAAGGCACGTCAAAAGAGGTACAACTTGGTGTACCCCAAAAGACGTACACCTCCTGAAGGTACGTCGGAAGGTGGACTGAAGGCATATCAAAATCGCTCCTGAAGGCACGTTACAAGGGGTACTCCTGAATGCACGTCTAAAGCGTTTGTCCTGAAGGCATGTCAGAAAGGGGCACTCCTGAACGCACGTGTAAAGAGTACCTATGTATCATACAGGAGAGGAAGACTACCGCAAGGGTCTCTACAACCGCCAGTCAGACACTCTAGGTACCGCCACATCTTCATCACGGGGTGGGCGGGAGGTCGTGAGGCCACATCCCACCCTTCAAAGCGGAAGGGGTGCACACATGCAATTTCCTGTGGACCTCATCACACGATGAGGTGATCTACATATCACCCAAGTTAACTGGCGTCAATAATAAACTCGCAACTAACCCGAAAGGCAAAGTTCCATGACCTAGGTCCGTAACGAAAACAATAGTAAAATGTTGGGTAGGTCCTCAATCGGGAAGCCCCTGCCAATCATAAACGATGCCTGAGAAGGAAATCTTATCATTATTCCATATTGTCATCTGACAGCATGTGCAACTCATATCTCAATCGTGCCGTTCACACATATTTACTAATCATCCCTGAATACTTTACAAACTCATGCCAATAGTCCAGCCCCCCTTATGAATGCGCTTACCTTCTCCTTAAAGACGTTTCACCAACCCCTGTCGTAGAACGCCTCATAGCACGATATATCGCTACATTCCCGGCGAGCAGGAGGGGGGTACAAAATAAACGGATGATGATGCTGAAAACGGCAGACACCGAAGCTTCCGCCGCATTCTCACCGAGGGGCGCGGATGTTGGGGGTGTACTCATGCCATGCATGGTCGTGATCGCATGACCATAGCCCCTCGCACCCCTTGAATGACCAGGGTGGGGGGGGGGGGATACCGTCGAAAAAACGAGGAAACAAACAACGACAGACTGTTCTGGACCTCAATGGCCACAGGATGTTACCCTAACCACCCCTGGCAATAACGGGGGAGGGTGTACTTTATTTCATGCATGACCGTGGTCGTATGGCCATAGACCCTCAGATCCCTACAATGCAGGGACGGAGCATGTCGGGTTTTCATCTACCAGGCAGACATTGCTGGTACCAAACGCGAAGCGCCGTGAGGTATTGGGCAAGTCCCACGAAGGGTGAGCGGCGTCCTACTAAGAACCGCTTGTGAGGCGGGCTTGCATATGGATGAGAGCTTCAATGAGCTCATTTAATTTCTGGTGTGGCCAGATCCTGAGACAGTAATGGGAGCACTATGCAACTGCCTCGTGGGTGCCTTATGATATACACACTACTACATTATGCAAGCATTCCCCTTGTGCGGAGCAATGGTTTTCTCCATCCCGCACACATGATCTAACTCGACCGCCAGCCATGGTGACCGCCAAAAACAAACAAACAAAAAGGCACCCTGGTTGTCTAGCTCACGCAGTGAGGGGCGTGGTTTACAGCGTCGTCGCCAACCGACGCCAACCCAACCTATAACTACATACTATGTTTATAATGAGGAGATATTTGATGCTGAGAAGGGCGCAGCCCTTCGAAGCATCAATAGATGCTCTTCATAATGGTTGGGTATGTGCCCGTGGGGGTGTACCCCCCTGGTCGCGAACGGACACAAACGGACAAAAAACAGTTCTGAAAGCTGCCGCAGCGTGGCTTTATTTAAAGAATCCTTAATATTGAGGTTTGTCTGTCTGCTCGTCTGTCTGCTCGTCTGCACTTCGTCTGCACTTCGCACTTCGCACTTCGTTCGCTTTGCTTTTTTTTGGCGCGCGACGCGTACACTGAACCGATTCAGACACGCTCGGGACTGATAGAGGCCCGCTATTTGTGCCGACCGTCCTGTGCTATTCGTGTCGAAAGCCGTGCCGAGATCGGAGAGCTAGGCGGTAGTGACTGCCCTAAACTGTTGCCAGTACCAAATTGTGTCACTGGGATTTCTCGGCAGTAGAGCAAACTAGCAGTAGTATATAGCAACGATGGGGAGACATGTCAAGCAAGGCAAAACATGCGCTGTCAAGGGTGTAGGGTGGCGTGTTCCACACTAAAAACTAGTTGTTTGGTGACAGTCACGGCATGTCAAGGCTGTCAAGGGTTGAAACTGAAGACCACATTTCTCGGCAGTAGAGCAACAACGGTGATGATCGGACGAGAAGAGGAAGACCATCATCGCACACAGCACACACACCACCATCACCAGCAAACACCACAACGACGACCATCACCACCACCGCCACCACCCCTGCCCCACGAGCCGCAGGAGCACCAGAAGTTGTTGTTGCTCGTAGTGGCTGGTGGTGGTTGGTGGTGGCTTCGTCCCGTGGTTTGGTGGTGGTTCCTGGTACGCACTCGTTCAGCAACAGCAGCATTTTGTTTTTTTTTATGATCACACCAGACCAGCGCTTGCCAGAACACTGCTGCTGCTGCTGCTGCTGCTTTTTTTTTTATGTCGGGAGACATGTCAAGCAAGGCAAAACATGCGCTGTCAAGGGTGTAGGGTGGAGTGTTCCACACTAAAAACTAGTTGTTTGGTGACAGTCACGGCATGTCAAGGCTGTCAAGGGTTGAAACTGAAGACCACATTTCTCGGCAGTAGAGCAACAACGGTGATGATCGGACGAGAAGAGGAAGACCATCATCGCACACAGCACACACACCACCATCACCAGCAAACACCACAACGACGACCATCACCACCACCGCCACCACCCCTGCCCCACGAGCCGCAGGAGCACCAGAAGTTGTTGTTGCTCGTAGTGGCTGGTGGTGGTTGGTGGTGGCTTCGTCCCGTGGTTTGGTGGTGGTTCCTGGTACGCACTCGTTCAGCAACAGCAGCATTTTGTTTTTTTTTATGATCACACCAGACCAGCGCTTGCCAGAACACTGCTGCTGCTGCTGCTGCTGCTTTTTTTTTTATGTCGGGAGACATGTCAAGCAAGGCAAAACATGCGCTGTCAAGGGTGTAGGGTGGAGTGTTCCACACTAAAAACTAGTTGTTTGGTGACAGTCACGGCATGTCAAGGCTGTCAAGGGTTGAAACTGAAGACCACATTTCTCGGCAGTAGAGCAACAACGGTGATGATCGGACGAGAAGAGGAAGACCATCATCGCACACAGCACACACACCACCATCACCAGCAAACACCACAACGACGACCATCACCACCACCGCCACCACCCCTGCCCCACGAGCCGCAGGAGCACCAGAAGTTGTTGTTGCTCGTAGTGGCTGGTGGTGGTTGGTGGTGGCTTCGTCCCGTGGTTTGGTGGTGGTTCCTGGTACGCACTCGTTCAGCAACAGCAGCATTTTGTTTTTTTTTATGATCACACCAGACCAGCGCTTGCCAGAACACTGCTGCTGCTGCTGCTGCTGCTTTTTTTTTTATGTCGGGAGACATGTCAAGCAAGGCAAAACATGCGCTGTCAAGGGTGTAGGGTGGAGTGTTCCACACTAAAAACTAGTTGTTTGGTGACAGTCACGGCATGTCAAGGCTGTCAAGGGTTGAAACTGAAGACCACATTTCTCGGCAGTAGAGCAACAACGGTGATGATCGGACGAGAAGAGGAAGACCATCATCGCACACAGCACACACACCACCATCACCAGCAAACACCACAACGACGACCATCACCACCACCGCCACCACCCCTGCCCCACGAGCCGCAGGAGCACCAGAAGTTGTTGTTGCTCGTAGTGGCTGGTGGTGGTTGGTGGTGGCTTCGTCCCGTGGTTTGGTGGTGGTTCCTGGTACGCACTCGTTCAGCAACAGCAGCATTTTGTTTTTTTTTATGATCACACCAGACCAGCGCTTGCCAGAACACTGCTGCTGCTGCTGCTGCTGCTTTTTTTTTTATGTCGGGAGACATGTCAAGCAAGGCAAAACATGCGCTGTCAAGGGTGTAGGGTGGAGTGTTCCACACTAAAAACTAGTTGTTTGGTGACAGTCACGGCATGTCAAGGCTGTCAAGGGTTGAAACTGAAGACCACATTTCTCGGCAGTAGAGCAACAACGGTGATGATCGGACGAGAAGAGGAAGACCATCATCGCACACAGCACACACACCACCATCACCAGCAAACACCACAACGACGACCATCACCACCACCGCCACCACCCCTGCCCCACGAGCCGCAGGAGCACCAGAAGTTGTTGTTGCTCGTAGTGGCTGGTGGTGGTTGGTGGTGGCTTCGTCCCGTGGTTTGGTGGTGGTTCCTGGTACGCACTCGTTCAGCAACAGCAGCATTTTGTTTTTTTTTATGATCACACCAGACCAGCGCTTGCCAGAACACTGCTGCTGCTGCTGCTGCTGCTTTTTTTTTTATGTCGGGAGACATGTCAAGCAAGGCAAAACATGCGCTGTCAAGGGTGTAGGGTGGAGTGTTCCACACTAAAAACTAGTTGTTTGGTGACAGTCACGGCATGTCAAGGCTGTCAAGGGTTGAAACTGAAGACCACATTTCTCGGCAGTAGAGCAACAACGGTGATGATCGGACGAGAAGAGGAAGACCATCATCGCACACAGCACACACACCACCATCACCAGCAAACACCACAACGACGACCATCACCACCACCGCCACCACCCCTGCCCCACGAGCCGCAGGAGCACCAGAAGTTGTTGTTGCTCGTAGTGGCTGGTGGTGGTTGGTGGTGGCTTCGTCCCGTGGTTTGGTGGTGGTTCCTGGTACGCACTCGTTCAGCAACAGCAGCATTTTGTTTTTTTTTATGATCACACCAGACCAGCGCTTGCCAGAACACTGCTGCTGCTGCTGCTGCTGCTTTTTTTTTTATGTCGGGAGACATGTCAAGCAAGGCAAAACATGCGCTGTCAAGGGTGTAGGGTGGAGTGTTCCACACTAAAAACTAGTTGTTTGGTGACAGTCACGGCATGTCAAGGCTGTCAAGGGTTGAAACTGAAGACCACATTTCTCGGCAGTAGAGCAACAACGGTGATGATCGGACGAGAAGAGGAAGACCATCATCGCACACAGCACACACACCACCATCACCAGCAAACACCACAACGACGACCATCACCACCACCGCCACCACCCCTGCCCCACGAGCCGCAGGAGCACCAGAAGTTGTTGTTGCTCGTAGTGGCTGGTGGTGGTTGGTGGTGGCTTCGTCCCGTGGTTTGGTGGTGGTTCCTGGTACGCACTCGTTCAGCAACAGCAGCATTTTGTTTTTTTTTATGATCACACCAGACCAGCGCTTGCCAGAACACTGCTGCTGCTGCTGCTGCTGCTTTTTTTTTTATGTCGGGAGACATGTCAAGCAAGGCAAAACATGCGCTGTCAAGGGTGTAGGGTGGAGTGTTCCACACTAAAAACTAGTTGTTTGGTGACAGTCACGGCATGTCAAGGCTGTCAAGGGTTGAAACTGAAGACCACATTTCTCGGCAGTAGAGCAACAACGGTGATGATCGGACGAGAAGAGGAAGACCATCATCGCACACAGCACACACACCACCATCACCAGCAAACACCACAACGACGACCATCACCACCACCGCCACCACCCCTGCCCCACGAGCCGCAGGAGCACCAGAAGTTGTTGTTGCTCGTAGTGGCTGGTGGTGGTTGGTGGTGGCTTCGTCCCGTGGTTTGGTGGTGGTTCCTGGTACGCACTCGTTCAGCAACAGCAGCATTTTGTTTTTTTTTATGATCACACCAGACCAGCGCTTGCCAGAACACTGCTGCTGCTGCTGCTGCTGCTTTTTTTTTTATGTCGGGAGACATGTCAAGCAAGGCAAAACATGCGCTGTCAAGGGTGTAGGGTGGAGTGTTCCACACTAAAAACTAGTTGTTTGGTGACAGTCACGGCATGTCAAGGCTGTCAAGGGTTGAAACTGAAGACCACATTTCTCGGCAGTAGAGCAACAACGGTGATGATCGGACGAGAAGAGGAAGACCATCATCGCACACAGCACACACACCACCATCACCAGCAAACACCACAACGACGACCATCACCACCACCGCCACCACCCCTGCCCCACGAGCCGCAGGAGCACCAGAAGTTGTTGTTGCTCGTAGTGGCTGGTGGTGGTTGGTGGTGGCTTCGTCCCGTGGTTTGGTGGTGGTTCCTGGTACGCACTCGTTCAGCAACAGCAGCATTTTGTTTTTTTTTATGATCACACCAGACCAGCGCTTGCCAGAACACTGCTGCTGCTGCTGCTGCTGCTTTTTTTTTTATGTCGGGAGACATGTCAAGCAAGGCAAAACATGCGCTGTCAAGGGTGTAGGGTGGAGTGTTCCACACTAAAAACTAGTTGTTTGGTGACAGTCACGGCATGTCAAGGCTGTCAAGGGTTGAAACTGAAGACCACATTTCTCGGCAGTAGAGCAACAACGGTGATGATCGGACGAGAAGAGGAAGACCATCATCGCACACAGCACACACACCACCATCACCAGCAAACACCACAACGACGACCATCACCACCACCGCCACCACCCCTGCCCCACGAGCCGCAGGAGCACCAGAAGTTGTTGTTGCTCGTAGTGGCTGGTGGTGGTTGGTGGTGGCTTCGTCCCGTGGTTTGGTGGTGGTTCCTGG
Organism: Saccharina japonica; assembly: GCA_008828725.1. Classification (NCBI taxonomy): domain Eukaryota; class Phaeophyceae; order Laminariales; family Laminariaceae; genus Saccharina; species Saccharina japonica. Next base: position 61,286 of record MEHQ01003444.1, read on the forward strand.
TACGCACTCGTTCAGCAACAGCAGCATTTTGTTTTTTTTTATGATCACACCAGACCAGCGCTTGCCAGAACACTGCTGCTGCTGCTGCTGCTGCTTTTTTTTTTATGTCGGGAGACATGTCAAGCAAGGCAAAACATGCGCTGTCAAGGGTGTAGGGTGGAGTGTTCCACACTAAAAACTAGTTGTTTGGTGACAGTCACGGCATGTCAAGGCTGTCAAGGGTTGAAACTGAAGACCACATTTCTCGGCAGTAGAGCAACAACGGTGATGATCGGACGAGAAGAGGAAGACCATCATCGCACACAGCACACACACCACCATCACCAGCAAACACCACAACGACGACCATCACCACCACCGCCACCACCCCTGCCCCACGAGCCGCAGGAGCACCAGAAGTTGTTGTTGCTCGTAGTGGCTGGTGGTGGTTGGTGGTGGCTTCGTCCCGTGGTTTGGTGGTGGTTCCTGGTACGCACTCGTTCAGCAACAGCAGCATTTTGTTTTTTTTTATGATCACACCAGACCAGCGCTTGCCAGAACACTGCTGCTGCTGCTGCTGCTGCTTTTTTTTTTATGTCGGGAGACATGTCAAGCAAGGCAAAACATGCGCTGTCAAGGGTGTAGGGTGGAGTGTTCCACACTAAAAACTAGTTGTTTGGTGACAGTCACGGCATGTCAAGGCTGTCAAGGGTTGAAACTGAAGACCACATTTCTCGGCAGTAGAGCAACAACGGTGATGATCGGACGAGAAGAGGAAGACCATCATCGCACACAGCACACACACCACCATCACCAGCAAACACCACAACGACGACCATCACCACCACCGCCACCACCCCTGCCCCACGAGCCGCAGGAGCACCAGAAGTTGTTGTTGCTCGTAGTGGCTGGTGGTGGTTGGTGGTGGCTTCGTCCCGTGGTTTGGTGGTGGTTCCTGGTACGCACTCGTTCAGCAACAGCAGCATTTTGTTTTTTTTTATGATCACACCAGACCAGCGCTTGCCAGAACACTGCTGCTGCTGCTGCTGCTGCTTTTTTTTTTATGTCGGGAGACATGTCAAGCAAGGCAAAACATGCGCTGTCAAGGGTGTAGGGTGGAGTGTTCCACACTAAAAACTAGTTGTTTGGTGACAGTCACGGCATGTCAAGGCTGTCAAGGGTTGAAACTGAAGACCACATTTCTCGGCAGTAGAGCAACAACGGTGATGATCGGACGAGAAGAGGAAGACCATCATCGCACACAGCACACACACCACCATCACCAGCAAACACCACAACGACGACCATCACCACCACCGCCACCACCCCTGCCCCACGAGCCGCAGGAGCACCAGAAGTTGTTGTTGCTCGTAGTGGCTGGTGGTGGTTGGTGGTGGCTTCGTCCCGTGGTTTGGTGGTGGTTCCTGGTACGCACTCGTTCAGCAACAGCAGCATTTTGTTTTTTTTTATGATCACACCAGACCAGCGCTTGCCAGAACACTGCTGCTGCTGCTGCTGCTGCTTTTTTTTTTATGTCGGGAGACATGTCAAGCAAGGCAAAACATGCGCTGTCAAGGGTGTAGGGTGGAGTGTTCCACACTAAAAACTAGTTGTTTGGTGACAGTCACGGCATGTCAAGGCTGTCAAGGGTTGAAACTGAAGACCACATTTCTCGGCAGTAGAGCAACAACGGTGATGATCGGACGAGAAGAGGAAGACCATCATCGCACACAGCACACACACCACCATCACCAGCAAACACCACAACGACGACCATCACCACCACCGCCACCACCCCTGCCCCACGAGCCGCAGGAGCACCAGAAGTTGTTGTTGCTCGTAGTGGCTGGTGGTGGTTGGTGGTGGCTTCGTCCCGTGGTTTGGTGGTGGTTCCTGGTACGCACTCGTTCAGCAACAGCAGCATTTTGTTTTTTTTTATGATCACACCAGACCAGCGCTTGCCAGAACACTGCTGCTGCTGCTGCTGCTGCTTTTTTTTTTATGTCGGGAGACATGTCAAGCAAGGCAAAACATGCGCTGTCAAGGGTGTAGGGTGGAGTGTTCCACACTAAAAACTAGTTGTTTGGTGACAGTCACGGCATGTCAAGGCTGTCAAGGGTTGAAACTGAAGACCACATTTCTCGGCAGTAGAGCAACAACGGTGATGATCGGACGAGAAGAGGAAGACCATCATCGCACACAGCACACACACCACCATCACCAGCAAACACCACAACGACGACCATCACCACCACCGCCACCACCCCTGCCCCACGAGCCGCAGGAGCACCAGAAGTTGTTGTTGCTCGTAGTGGCTGGTGGTGGTTGGTGGTGGCTTCGTCCCGTGGTTTGGTGGTGGTTCCTGGTACGCACTCGTTCAGCAACAGCAGCATTTTGTTTTTTTTTATGATCACACCAGACCAGCGCTTGCCAGAACACTGCTGCTGCTGCTGCTGCTGCTTTTTTTTTTATGTCGGGAGACATGTCAAGCAAGGCAAAACATGCGCTGTCAAGGGTGTAGGGTGGAGTGTTCCACACTAAAAACTAGTTGTTTGGTGACAGTCACGGCATGTCAAGGCTGTCAAGGGTTGAAACTGAAGACCACATTTCTCGGCAGTAGAGCAACAACGGTGATGATCGGACGAGAAGAGGAAGACCATCATCGCACACAGCACACACACCACCATCACCAGCAAACACCACAACGACGACCATCACCACCACCGCCACCACCCCTGCCCCACGAGCCGCAGGAGCACCAGAAGTTGTTGTTGCTCGTAGTGGCTGGTGGTGGTTGGTGGTGGCTTCGTCCCGTGGTTTGGTGGTGGTTCCTGGTACGCACTCGTTCAGCAACAGCAGCATTTTGTTTTTTTTTATGATCACACCAGACCAGCGCTTGCCAGAACACTGCTGCTGCTGCTGCTGCTGCTTTTTTTTTTATGTCGGGAGACATGTCAAGCAAGGCAAAACATGCGCTGTCAAGGGTGTAGGGTGGAGTGTTCCACACTAAAAACTAGTTGTTTGGTGACAGTCACGGCATGTCAAGGCTGTCAAGGGTTGAAACTGAAGACCACATTTCTCGGCAGTAGAGCAACAACGGTGATGATCGGACGAGAAGAGGAAGACCATCATCGCACACAGCACACACACCACCATCACCAGCAAACACCACAACGACGACCATCACCACCACCGCCACCACCCCTGCCCCACGAGCCGCAGGAGCACCAGAAGTTGTTGTTGCTCGTAGTGGCTGGTGGTGGTTGGTGGTGGCTTCGTCCCGTGGTTTGGTGGTGGTTCCTGGTACGCACTCGTTCAGCAGCAGCAGCATTTTGTTTTTTTTGTCCATCCCATTTCTTATCTGCTGCTGCTGCTGAGAGATGCAGAAAACAAAAAGACAATAAAACACGATTTCTGAAATGATACAGATTTTACGAAATACGAGCAAAAAGACAATACAAATAAAAACGAATTCTGAAATGATTCAGATTTCTTAGTTTGCATTTTTCTCTGTACAAGGTTTTTGCGCTGACACGCATCGCTTAACAATAAATGTTGGTGGGTGGTGTTGGTGATTGTAGGACTACCAGCCCAGGGACCAACCGACCTGATACCTGATACAGATTTTACAAAATACGAGCAAAAAGATCATACAACAAAAACGAATTATGAAATGATTCAGATGTATTTGTTTACTGGTACATTTTTCTCTGTACTCGTACAAGGTTTTTGCGCTGACACGCATCGCTTAATTAACAGTAAATGTTGGTGGGTGGTGTTGGTGATTGTGGGACTACCAGCCGAGGGACCAACCGACCAACCCAGTAAATCTCTCACCCACCACGCACACCCATCAATTACCTGCCGGTCAGTAAAAAAAGGTTTATGTGCTGACCCAAATCGCTTAGAATAAAAAACGATCCCATCAATGACAATTAATTGCAGGAACACAGCAAAAAGAGAAGAGCCGCCAACGCAGTAGCTTAATGCAGTTAGGAGTTTGACCACTTGAAGGCGTCTGTCACGCTCCTCATTCCCACCGTTCTTGTAATGAGGAGATATTGATGCTGAGAAGGGCGAAGCCCTTCGAAGCATCAATAGATGCTCTTCATAATGGTTGGGTATGTGCCCGTGGGGGTGTACCCCCCTGGTCGCGAACGGACACAAACGGACAAAAAACAGTTCTGAAAGCTGCCGCAGCGTGGCTTTATTTAAAGAATCCTTAATATTGAGGTTTGTCTGTCTGCTCGTCCCTCGCACTTCGTCTGCACTTCGCACTTCGCACTTCGTTCGCTTTGCTTTTTTTTGGCGCGCGACGCGTACACTGAACCGATTCAGACACGCTCGGGACTGATAGAGGCCCGCTATTTGTGCCGACCGTCCTGTGCTATTCGTGTCGAAAGCCGTGCCGAGATCGGAGAGCTAGGCGGTAGTGACTGCCCTAAACTGTTGCCAGTACCAAATTGTGTCACTGGGATTTCTCGGCAGTAGAGCAAACTAGCAGTAGTATATAGCAACGATGAGGAGACATGTCAAGCAAGGCAAAACATGCGCTGTCAAGGGTGTAGGGTGGCGTGTTCCACACTAAAAACTAGTTGTTTGGTGACAGTCACGGCATGTCAAGGCTGTCAAGGGTTGAAACTGAAGACCACATTTCTCGGCAGTAGAGCAACAACGGTGATGATCGGACGAGAAGAGGAAGACCATCATCGCACACAGCACACACACCACCATCACCAGCAAACACCACAACGACGACCATCACCACCACCGCCACCACCCCTGCCCCACGAGCCGCAGGAGCACCAGAAGTTGTTGTTGCTCGTAGTGGCTGGTGGTGGTTGGTGGTGGCTTCGTCCCGTGGTTTGGTGGTGGTTCCTGGTACGCACTCGTTCAGCAGCAGCAGCATTTTGTTTTTTTTGTCCATCCCATTTCTTATCTGCTGCTGCTGCTGAGAGATGCAGAAAACAAAAAGACAATAAAACACGATTTCTGAAATGATACAGATTTTACGAAATACGAGCAAAAAGACAATACAAATAAAAACGAATTCTGAAATGATTCAGATTTCTTAGTTTGCATTTTTCTCTGTACAAGGTTTTTGCGCTGACACGCATCGCTTAACAATAAATGTTGGTGGGTGGTGTTGGTGATTGTAGGACTACCAGCCCAGGGACCAACCGACCTGATACCTGATAAAGATTTTACAAAATACGAGCAAAAAGATCATACAACAAAAACGAATTATGAAATGATTCAGATGTATTTGTTTACTGGTACATTTTTCTCTGTACTCGTACAAGGTTTTTGCGCTGACACGCATCGCTTAATTAACAGTAAATGTTGGTGGGTGGTGTTGGTGATTGTGGGACTACCAGCCGAGGGACCAACCGACCAACCCAGTAAATCTCTCACCCACCACGCACACCCATCAATTACCTGCCGGTCAGTAAAAAAAGGTTTATGTGCTGACCCAAATCGCTTAGAATAAAAAACGATCCCATCAATGACAATTAATTGCAGGAACACAGCAAAAAGAGAAGAGCCGCCAACGCAGTAGCTTAATGCAGTTAGGAGTTTGACCACTTGAAGGCGTCTGTCACGCTCCTCATTCCCACCGTTCTTGTAGGAGGGCAGGACGAAAACTAATAGGTATCAAATGTGGCTAAGGGTACAGGGTGAAACAAAGCGCTGAGGTTGAACACTGGGCGGGCAGTAAAATCCGGAGCGGCGCCGAAAGACCACTACTACCGGAACTTTGCAACAACCCTACAACCCGAGTGGACGATAGCCCCCCCCCCCCCCTTCTGGGTGGAAATCACAAGATCCACAACACTTCGGGCCTTTCTGACTGAACACGTTTTGAAAGGATGAAAAAAAAGTCAAGAAAGTCCCCAGAACGTAACAGTAGACGAAGTTAGCATATTGCGCACCCCGGGCACATTGTGTGCTGCGATAACAATACTTATCAACTATTACGGATGACCATAGTAAACAGGACTAGATATTGTCAGTAAAATTTGTACAAGAGAAAAGAAGAAGAAGAGTGGACGAGTGTGCGTGTGCACAGTCGATCATTCACGGGTGCTCTCAAGCCTCAAGGCCCCTATTAATAGCATACGATGAAAACAAAATATCGAAAAAAAAGCCTCTGCTGAACTCGAAACGGTATTTCGGGGTTCCCCCATACATCCGACATAATTGATCCAACAGGGTTTCACAGCATACTCCTGCATCGGCAATGGACATACCGAACTGCTTGTGCAGCCGTAGGACGTTTTACTGGTGCTGTGGCCTCCTCGCTACAGGCGACTACGTTACCGACCAGCGACTCGGTATTGATGACTGCTGCTGGGTAGCATTGTCGCTAATCCTGAATGCACTGTACATACGCTCTAAATACAAGTGATTTGTCCCCACAACGGATGTGCGGGTCTACGAAGGGGCCCTAAACATCCCTCATGGGGAAAACAAAAAGCATACTCCGTTAACGGGTTAACGGGGAGTCATAGAATACGTGTGCGAACAAACTGGACATATCTACCAAAAACGGCGTGGGAATCTGACTCTTAATCAAAATGGCTCGTTCAGCTTGAAGCAGCCTGTCTACACAGTATGTATCAGTGGAACTGTAAGCGGAGGTGATGCAAACAACTGTAGCTTGGGGAGGGGGGCACAACAAGTAATTTCGATCGGTATAGATGTAACGCACGTGTGTATGTGTCCTTACGCGCACCTCCCACACAAATAACGCATTGGGACGGTCATGCGCTTGATTTATTGACGCGGAGTCAATTTTTTTTGGAAACCCCAGTGTTAAGTGTATGATATAGCTGGTACGTACGAAGGGAAACCCTCCAGCGTAGCGTCCTAAACAAACCAGGGCAGCGATCGGACAATAACAGGTGTGTAAAAGGGGTTGAGATGCACCATTGCCGCTTTTTTTGCCTTTTTCGCACCGGTACACTTCGTATACACACCGGTAGGATTGCAAGCGGGCAGAGATAAATACCTGGTAGTATTGTAGAGTACAGATAGCTACTTGGGGTAGGGGGCACCACAAAAAAAGGCGTTTCTGAGCTCCATGTAGACGAATTTCGGGTGTCCTTACGCGTACGTGTAAGGAGCACCTCCTATAGAAATGGAGGCCTTGGGCGGCGGTGTGCTCTTGAATTCTTTTGAGCCGGTGCGGCGCGAAAATATATGTGTTCATTTCAGTGACCGGTGAGAAAAGGGTGTGCATAAATTCCTTCGAAAGGGGCGTCCTGAAATAGTAGGGTATGTAGCGATTGAGCATGCGGGAAGTGTGGGTACATCTGTAGGAAGGGAGTTCGACTTCGACTTCGTTTATAGAAATACATATGTTTCCTTTACGTTGTTGTTGGTTTTCCCTCGCTTTTTCTTATTTTGAGGGGAAAGCCATCATAAAAGCGACCAGCGTTGAAGCTCTCATGCTGCCCACTGTAGAGTGGCCAACGCAATAAATAATTGTATACCTGGTAAGGCTTAGTTTTGCTAGTCGATTGAGTAACCTTTTACCAGTGACCCAACGGAATAATACTATTATAGTAATCTGCAACGCAACTCCTTAAACATGAAAAACTTAACACTACTACAATACAGCAGTAACTAAACTGCTGTCGTTCAAAACGTAAATCAGTTTCCATCATTACGAGGCTCACGATGTCCAACACAAATGTTGGTGACTTTTTTACAGCACGAATTAATGTATGCTATGCTGTGAGCTCATCCATACGATTACGTGGCGAGAAGGAAGGGCAGGAGCAAATACAGCGAATAGAGTAGACAAAGCTCAAGCGAGAAATATGTACTGAACGGAGTAGATTTTGTGCATAGAGCCAGGGGCGTCCAGAAAAAAAAGAAAAAACGACACACCACACCCCCAGAGGTCGGAGTAGAAAACCGTTGCAACCGTTGTGATCACATGATGAAATAAGAAAATGGAACAAAAAAATAGCGGCGTTATGCTGCAGCGAAAGAAAGTTTCTCCTCACGGTGAACCTGGCAGGCGTTATGGGCAACCTAGATGGGTAATTGGACTTACCCCTCTTCGGTCACAAGTATCAGAATACCCCCCGCGAGCAAAGCAACCAACTTCTGACACAAGAAATATACAACATACAAGCACCCTTCGAGCACCTTGCGCGGTGAGTGACGGTATAGGGTAGAGCCAGAGGCAGCCTGCATTTCAGTAGTCGACCCTTACGAGGTCCATGCTGTTGTGCCGCTGCATGTGCACATCAGACAAACCACTAAATATCACCGTCTTGACAGGTCTTCTGCTCGACGATCGGCTTCTCCCCCTTTGCACAGATCCTTCGCTTTAACCTTCTTGGGTGTTCTGGGTTTGTCTCTTTGGTTTCTTTGCACGGGGGTTGCGATAGGGAGAATACACTACTACTACTGCTACTACTACTACTACTACTACTACTACTACTACTACTACTACTACTACTACTACTACTACTACTACTACTACTACTACTACTACTACTACTACTACTACTACTACTACTACTACTACTACTACTACTACTACTACTACTACTACTACTACTACTACTACTACAGTACTACTACTACTACTACTACTACTACTACTACTACTACTACTACTACTATAGTACTGTAGTACATAGAGTACTATGTGCTGGGATAGCGGCCGCTTTTTCTCTGCGCTGTTAGCCCCCGAGCACGATGGCCGAATATATATCGTGCTCTCCGGATTTTGCTGTTCCTCCGAGCTCGATTGTGCTGGTTTTTTACGAGGACGAGTACATGCAGTTCTTCTTATTTTGAAGTACTAAGAACATTACGGGGGAACATACATACGCATATAGTAACACCACAGCCAGATGTGGTGTGCAGACGTAGATAGGGGGACGCGCATGCATAGAGTTTGGGACCATCGCGGGTTCTGATTACTACCCCCCCACCCCGCAAAACTGTAGTATAACAATAACTAACTGTCGCTTTATTCGATGGACATCCTATGCAACTCTTGTTACAGCTCACAACAATAGGTAAATATATTGTAGATCCTCTCTTCTTTCACTCATCACCCCTGCCTGGCCTCGCAGCTGGCTGCAAGCTTGAGCGCAGCGCAGCGGCAAGAATGTTCGCCTACAAGGGCAGCGCGCCCACGCTGTTGGCTCTGTCGTGGGTGCGGCATTCTATTTTGGTATTAATAGTTTCGACCCAGCCTCTCTTTGAAATTATGATGCCCAACATACCCATGCTCTAAATTACTGCCTATTGTACCTAATGTTTAGCAGGGTCGACCCCGGCTCTTCTCTCTTTGACATCGAAAATCAAACATGCCTAATATTTTCGTACTTGTCTCGCCTGGGCGCCCAGTGCTTTTATCCTGGCGGTAACCACGCTCGGCTCTCGCACCCGTTCGCAAACTAGATGCGCTGTGCCACTTTGCTATCACAAGACGACTAGACCGACGATATGTTACCCCGACGCCCGCCTGTTGGTTTTAATTCCTCGATCGGATCATTTTTGTCTCCGATAAACTTGAAAGTGGTGCACGCTCATTGGTTCTGCTTGCCCCCCCCCCCCCCTGGGTTGGGTTGGCGGTCGTTGGCAACGACGCTGTAAAACACCGCCAACTACGCTGAGTGAGCTAGACTAACTCAGGTGCCGTTTTTTATTTGTTATTGTTTTTTGGCGTCCCAAAGCTGGCGGTCGAGTTAGAATCATATTGTGGCGGGTGGAGGAACCTTTGATTCCGCAACAAAGGGGAAATGGTTCGTATCACGTTGTTAATATGGTAAGGCGTAGTATTATAGTAGTGTGATATGTAGTAGTAGTAGTAGTAGTAGTAGTAGTAGTAGTAGTAGTAGTAGTAGTAGTAGTAGTAGTAGTAGTAGTAGTAGTAGTAGTAGTAGTAGTAGTAGCATAGTAGTAGTAGTTCCGCGAGGCAGTTACATAGTAAAACCCATTGCTGTCTCCGGAAGTGGCCACACCAGAAATTAAATTAACTCATTGAAGCTGTCGTCCATATGCAAGTCCGCCTCAGAGGCGGTTCTTAGCAGGATGCAGCTCACCCTCCATGCGACTCGCCCAATACCTCACGGCGTTTCGCGCTTGGTGCAAGCAATGTCTGCCTGGTTGGTGAAAACCCAACGCGCTCCGTCCCGGCATTGTAGGGATGCGAGGGTCTATGGTCATATGACTACGGCCGTGCACAACATGAGTACACCCCCCTCCCCGACGCGCGTGATGGTCATGATGAGAGGGTCATGTACAGAGCGCTTAGTACGCGCGGCTCACGCCGTAGCACGAACTGCTTTCCGACCCTCCCACTGAATCCCGCTCTTTTTAGCCTCCACGCATGAAATGCAGCAATATTTTGGTGGTGCCAGAGGTCCAACGAGATATTCCGTAACAATGCCGTAGCTGGTATTTGGTATATATTGCTTCTGGAGCTTTGCCATCGCTTTGTTTTGATGCAGCGCATTTTATTATTCTAAGTTTACGCCTGGCGCCGGGCAAGAGATCAAGAGTCCTACATTACTACTGCTGTTTACCTGGTATGCCATTAACGGAAGCTTGGTTTTGTACCCAGCAGCCCCCAGCTATATACGAATCCCTCTCTCTTCGGTCTCTTTGTGTCTACGAGTTTTTGCGGTGCCTCCCCACTAGAACGCTATTTCATTACTGTTAGTAATATCACACGTGTTTTCTGCTGCCGCATCTATCTATGTATATGGGTCTGCAGCCTTTCCCCGAGTAAGCCCACAAGCCCACGATATGTGTGATACATATGTATATGAGCGTGGGTGAGCAAAATTCGACGAGAGTTGACGAGGGAAGAAAGTGCTGAAATATTCTCGCGATAAAAATGCGAAGCAAGAACCGTAGTGGGGGAGGAGGGAGAGGAGCCTAATTTGTGACCCCGGATCTGAGTCACGACTAGAGAGGGAGAAGTACGGAAGTGCGAAGATAATGAATGGGATGGACAAAAAAACAAACAAACAAACAAAATATATATGCTGAACAGTTCGGTTTTACCGACACATATAATCGGATAATATAGTACATATGACATACCTGGTATGTATGTATGATACGCGTTGCAAGCTTTTCGGCCGATGGGGCGCTCCCTGGACTGCTGCTCCTACTGTTGGTTACTGGTCCCTTCTCAGAGTGCGGCGACTTTACTATGGTCGACGTATACCCATAATTTGACATCCATTATGTCGAGTGTATAAAGTTGGTACAAATATACATACGTCAGCTACGAGTGATTATAATAATGTAGCTGTGAGTTCAGCCGATCGATTGATTGCTAGAGTGGTTTGTATTGAACTCTGCAAGCCGCGTGTTGCGCCGGGCACGCGTGTTCGGCACAAATATAGTACCTCTGGTCCTCTGGTACTGGTATTCCATTTATTTCAAGGCTTATCACGGTATTTTGGCGGGACGGTAACGACGGTAACGGCGGGACGGGACGGTTAAACCGTCGTTAAACTGTTCCCGTCGTCCCGTCAAATCCCGTCCCGTCCCGTCCCGCCGACAAATCTCCAACCGTTGAACTTTACCGTCCCGTCCCGTCATCGAAATCTGCCCCGTTGAACTTTACCGTCCCGTCCCGTCAAGAAAATAGCTCCCGTTGAAAATTACCGTCCCGTCCCGTCGATATAATGTAATTTACCGTCCCGTCCCGTCATGCNAAACTCAAACCAAACCACCACTCGAGATCCTACGCACACCAAGAGGGTAACAAGCTGCTTACCGCCGCCACCATCACCACCCCGAACAGGATCGAAGTTGTCGGCGGCGGCATACTGGGAAGCCCGTTTCACGAGTCCGACAGGTCCTTCGTTGCAGTCAAACCGAGTCGTCCCTCAGCACACGCACGAGAAAATACGAGAAGAACAAACCTCTTTTTCTTTCGGCCACAGGGCATGATCACGGCTGTCCAAGATGAATAACAAGCACAAAGGTGTTCGCGAGACACTCCACCACCACCACCACCACCACCACCACCCCGATGGCTGTACGGTGGACGGCCAAGCTGAGCAGGTAAGGGAGTGTGCTGCTACGAGTTTCGGGCCAGCGGTGGTTATGTGTGTGCCTTGATTCGGATGGTCACCACCACCACCACCACCTCGATGGCTGTACGGTGGACGGCCAAGCTGAGCAGGTAAGGGAGTGTGCTGCTACGAGTTTCGGGCCAGCGGTGGTTATGTGTGTGCCTTGATTCGGATGGTGGTTGATTGCATAGGTGTCACAGCAGCAGCAGCGTCGTCTTCTTGCTTGTGTCCATGCCATCCGGCCGCCAAATGCCAACGGCCTCGCCGTGGCAAGGGCAACGGCACGCGAAGCTCCGGACCCACCGCGCTGTGGACACACGAGTTCATTTTTACTTACTTGGGGGGTAAACGATCGAGGGTATGGGAGCGCTGGCTGGCGTCGGAGTAGGGTCATCTCTGCGCGTCTGGTTGTGGTGCTGCTCCTGTGCTTGAAGACCCAGAACAATCGACCGTACGTAGCGAAGAACATTTCGCCTTTACTCGTAGGCTTTTCGTTCGTCTCGCTCCCAGCCAAATCTGTACGATACGCCGGCCCATCTCGGGACGAAACGCCCGATAGAGAAGATCCCTCGGGGTAGGTGCGCTCGCAGTTGGGGAGGGGACGAGGCGTGCTTCGTGAGTCTCATGTTGGGATGTCGTGAAGCACTCGTTCGGTCGCACGGTTCGATTAGGGTTCAAGATTCCTTCGCGTGAGTATGTACGATGCTACCGGTACTTGATACTACTGTGTCCGTGAATTTAAGGAAGATTTTGATATTAACATGAATATAAAGTTACCCTTACATTTCCGGACAGATTGGTACATGACAAGAGTCTTTCCACATTTTTTGTACAGAAGCCTGTAAAACCCACCGAGATGTTGGGCGCGCCGGCGTATGGCCGCCGCAAACTACTCAATGTGCGGCGCTCTGCACTCTATATCAGTCGTCCACGACTCAGCCGGGGCGGAGTCGGGGCGAAGACGCTGATTCAGACGGGCTACCGCGTCCGTCCGCGATCTGCCGCGATCTGCCGCGATCTGCCGCGATCGAAAACGAAAATACAAACGGTATATGCGGAGATGCGAGATGCGGAGTAATTTTCTTTCCATTTTGATTTTTTGAATGCTGTTGCACACGTCTCATTGGTCGATAGGATACGCCGCTGCGTGTCCATTGGCGCGCCAGTGCGCGTCACTTTTTTTAAACGATCTCCCGCGTGTGCTTTTCCATTTATTGTAGATGTGCTTTCCGACTGCGCCTTGTTTATGTACCTTCTGCACCTGTACGAAGACCACAGCAGTCATCCCCCTAGGCTTACAGCTTGCTCGCTGATGCTCGTGCCTGTGCTCCATCGCTGTTGGCGCTGTGTGGGCGGTCCTACGTTTTGTTGTCTACTTCGTTCTTTCAGTGTGTGAGGCAGCCACTGGGTGCCTTATTGGAGCCATCGAAAAAGTGAGCGGAATGTAGCAAAATGGCAGTCCTACACTCACTTCCATCCTGTGTCATGTGCCATGTGATGGTGCTGCTGTAACACTATGTATGTATGTACAGCAGTCAGTACGACTTATGTGCCATGTAGAGCTTGCTGTAGTTTTTTTTTGTTTCCTGTGTCGTCGCCCGCATACACTGATACATAGATTTGCGCGCGGCGCCCGCGAATACCCACCCACACACTGTAATGTACCGACAAATGATATGTATGATACGAGTACTGCTGGACTATACGTACGTACCGGTAACTCGAGTTCGAAACAGAAGTACCCGTACGACGGACTCGGTAAATATGTGTACATGCGTGCATAAACAGAGAGTTCCGCACCTCAGCAGCGTGAACAGCAGCGTAAGTAATCGATTGTTTGAACTTGTACGTATCATAATATGTGCAGGTCCCGCCAGGCCCCAGCGGAGGAAGCCTCTGGCAGCAGCAGCCTCAGCCGCTTGGGCTCACGAGTTCAGGTGAGAGCCATTGAGTTGGAGCACCACCAGCACCACCACAGCATAAAAAAGCAGGGATGTTTTTTTCCCGGTAGCGGTAATTACCTGTAATTCATATAATTTGATGTGATGCTGTGTGATGATACTAATGTAAGGGGACAGGGTATCCCTACCAGGTCAGCCTATGGAACGGGTACTCGTTGGTACTCACGTGTGTTGTTTGTGTAGAGATGAGAAGAGCAGGTTTATTCCGTTTTCGCGCGATGAACGACTGGAGGAAGGGAGAGAGCAAAAGCCATCGGGAACCTCCCTGGTTCCCATAAGATACCGCCTTCCAAGTACTACCAATACGATTTTATACCTGATACCAGGTATTTACCAGGACGTTTCCACATCATGACCAGCAGTACCTATAACACTAGCCCACCCTGATGAGCCGTACTTTTATAAAACAACCTTTTCGTCAAATTGAGTCTCTAGCTTTTGATTGAGTCTCACGTATAATACGAGTACGTTAAATAAGCGTGTTATCATAAAAAATGAAACCCATTGCTTAGTCCCAACAAGGGAATCGGAGTCACTTTTTTTAACGCATTTCATTCATTATTATAATTGTTCTTGACAGTCGGAATATCGACTACAACAGGTATCGGTACGAACAACGAACAACATAATATGAGCGGTATATTATACGCAAAAGTTACTTGTATCGTATTATACGTCTTGTGTTTCCTGTTTTGTATTTCTTTTATTTGCCCTACTATTTCTTAGAACACGTTCGAGATACGTCGTATCGTATACATACGTAAGTAGTGCCTATGAGGCAAACATAACGACCTTCGGCGGTATGTCTCCGGAGTCCACACACACGGCAGCAGCACCGCTGCCTGTTTACGGCACACCTCCTACTGGCTCAAGCTGCGCGCCGCGTCTTGTCTCGTGGAACAAACAAAATCTATCTGGCAAATGAGAACATAGTGCAAAACGCAAATCGGATGGCGAATAACTGGTATCTGTGGTACATACCTACGTACACTTTAGGTATGATACTATATATACTGTTGCACTACACTGCACTTCAGTTCATTATTATGGGCTGGTAAATCGTGCCGAGCATGGCGGACAAATGACACGAAGAGACCTTCATGGTTCTTTTCTTTGTCCTCATCTATAAAACATGTGGCATTAGATAGTACAGTAGGCTATTAAGAAACGTCAATATGTGGTCGAGGCTGAATTTCTTATTTAGTTTCTAACGTTTTATGTTTCTCGGCCAATTTGTTTCAAAATTCGTGCAAATCTGAGCCTCGTACGAGTATTTTTCCCAAATCAATATTTCTTAAATGCGGCCGCCCACTTCTACTATTAATACTACTGCTACTACTACCACTACTACTACTACTAGTACAAGTACTACTACAGTAGTACTACTACTACTACTACTACTACTACTACTACTACTACTACTACTACTACTACTACTAGTACTTCCTTTGTTTCCGTGATTTTCTGCTTGCGGGAGTGTTATATGAGTTATCAACGTTTGAGCTCTACATTGTCGGCTGGCAAATATGATAATGATACTAATAATCGCGAGTAGCTTTTTTTTTCAATGCTCGCATTAATCGTGAACAGCTGAACCCTTTTAATCGAAACCATAACAGAGCGTTTGTTTCGATAAATCTGATAGACGGGTAATGCGTTGACTGATGAACAACGGGCTGCGAATGTTCAGAATAATCTGCAGACAAAATAGAATGATGTGAGGATTATATTTTGAAGAATTGAAATGACCTTTTAACTTAGTTTTCAGTGAGCCCAAGGAATCTTCCAGCCCTCAATAAGAGCATTACGATTTTTATAATATGAATACAGACTTACACCTGAACAGTAATCCCTCCGGTTAGTCTTTACCATCTTAATCCGCGTACACTACTGTTTCTAGTGCAGAAGGAATATGGCATACCTCGTACAGCAGACAGTATACGATGATACGCGCGTTAAACCATGTTTCCACGTACGTACGTATGATGTTTGCATACAGGTACTATACATACTGCTGTATGTAATCGATGTTCCGACTGTCAAGAACAACAATAATGAATGAAATGCGTTAAAAAAAGTGTCTCCGATTCCCTTGTTGGGACTAAGCAATGGGGTTTAATTTTTTATGATAACACGCTCATTTGACGTATTCGAATTCTACGTGAGACTCAATCAAAAGCTAGAGACTCAATTTGACGAAAAGGTTGTTGATTGCGCTTTGCAGCCGAACCAGTACGAAAACGTTCAGCACACACACGAAACAGATTGCGACATTTTGCAGTGTAGTGGTATTATGATCTAAATGTCGTCGTTCCACACATACGCATTCCGGTATAATGGCACACGTTTATAGTTTTTACTGCCTTATCAGCAGAATGATAAACACTGAAAAACATTTGGACAAGTACTTGTTGAAGACGACCTCATCTTAGAGTAGAATATATAGAATTCATCGTTGGCAGGTTCAATATACCAGATGGAAAACCAAAGAGTACACTACGGTAGTAAAAACATAGGCCCGATGACGGGCGTACAATCACGTTCACCATCACCCGGAGACTGGAGTGTGGCCGAGGTAGGTTCGTTGCTTCACAAGTGCTCTGACGGGGAGCGACCTATACGCTTTTCAATTGTGTTGCGCCTTATAGGAGTCATTCGTTCGGGCTAGGTAATGAAAGCAAGCGTGGTATTGCCTTTCAGTTCGTTTCATTGAATCACGAGTTTATCACCTTTGCTGGTTTTCATAATCAAGGAAAACGGAGGAGTGAGGAAAACGGGGCGACCCAAAAGCGTTCAGATTATGTTCCAGGCGTCACAGATCAGGCATTTCGTGCCGTATTCCGTGCAAGTGATTCACAATTTCTCAGATATCAGTTTCCAGGATTGTTCTTCCATCGTCTACTCAAAACCGCTTCTGAGCTCCCAGCACGGTTTCCCATCCCATTCGATGCTGTCCCTCCGAGCTTTTCCAACTCGGGGCCGTTTACGAAAAAATCGTTTGGTGTCCTCTGCTTGTCGTACCAGTTCTTAAGGGGGGCAACTCCACGATCGAGGCAGAGGGTCATGGATGCAAACGTCATACTCCATGAATAGCCGTCCTCCAGTCATGCGTTCCTTTCCGTCACACCACGGGCAGCGTTACAGAACAGACAGACACGACAGCTCGCAATCTACAGCCTTCACGACCCAATTTCGTCAAAACAAAGTTATAGGGAGTCAGGTAAGGCTGCACGCATCTCGGACAGTCACTCGTCCGAGTGAATAATAGAGTCTGAAACAAANTTTGTTTCAGACTCTATTATTCACTCGGACGAGTGACTGTCCGAGATGCGTGCAGCCTTACCTGACTCCCTATAACTTTGTTTTGACGAAATTGGGTCGTGAAGGCTGTAGATTGCGAGCTGTCGTGTCTGTCTGTTCTGTAACGCTGCCCGTGGTGTGACGGAAAGGGACTCATGGCTGGAGGACGGCTATTCATGGAGTATGACGTTTGCATCCATGACCCTCAGCGTCGATCGTGGAGTTGCCCCCCTTAAGAACTGGTACGACAAGCAGAGGACACCAAACGATTTTTTCGTAAACGGCCCCGAGTTGGAAAAGCTCGGAGGGACAGCATCGAATGGGATGGGAAACCGTGCTGGGAGCTCAGAAGCGGTTTTGAGTAGACGATGGAAGAACAATCCTGGAAACTGATATCTGAGAAATTGTGAATCACTTGCACGGAATACGGCACGAAATGCCTGATCTGTGACGCCTGGAACATAATCTGAACGCTTTTGGGTCGCCCCGTTTTCCTCACTCCTCCGTTTTCCTTGATTATGAAAACCAGCAAAGGTGATAAACTCGTGATTCAATGAAACGAACTGAAAGGCAATACCACGCTTGCTTTCATTACCTAGCCCGAACGAATGACTCCTATAAGGCGCAACACAATTGAAAAGCGTATAGGTCGCTCCCCGTCAGAGCACTTGTGAAGCAACGAACCTACCTCGGCCACACTCCAGTCTCCGGGTGATGGTGAACGTGATTGTACGCCCGTCATCGGGCCTATGTTTTTACTACCGTAGTGTACTCTTTGGTTTTCCATCTGGTATATTGAACCTGCCAACGATGAATTCTATATATTCTACTCTAAGATGAGGTCGTCTTCAACAAGTACTTGTCCAAATGTTTTTCAGTGTTTATCATTCTGCTGATAAGGCAGTAAAAACTATAAACGTGTGCCATTATACCGGAATGCGTATGTGTGGAACGACGACATTTAGATCATAATACCACTACACTGCAAAATGTCGCAATCTGTTTCGTGTGTGTGCTGAACGTTTTCGTACTGGTTCGGCTGCAAAGCGCAATCAAAAAAGTGTCTCCGATTCCCTTGTTGGGACTAAGCAATGGGGTTTAATTTTTTATGATAACACGCTCATTTGACGTATTCGAATTATACGTGAGACTCAATCAAAAGCTAGAGACTCAATTTGACGAAAAGGTTGTTTAAAATGTTTCCCAAGATCTGGTAAGCGTCGTTGGAGCACTCGGGTATACACCGTTTACAACAGTATTGGCGTAAACAAGGTTGATGCTTTGTGAAATATTCGCGGTAAATGGTTGTTATGCTTATTTGATGACGTGGTGTAGGATATCACTGAAGAAGGGGAAGGCTTTTTCTGTTGGTTTGGAATGATGGAAGAAACAGTACTGCTGTACAGAACGGTATAATTAGCGGATAATAGGCTCATGTCCGACTGGAACATGTATCGTATGGACGACACACATACATCATTGCCGGAGGGAAGGTTAGGTACAAACAATGCGTGGGGAACAACATTTAGACGGTGGGGCGGCGTCGTTAGTTTTGTTTTCAAGACAAATTGCGCCAGTTGCAATGCGTGCATATTGGAGCCATTTGGTTTGAACAGCCACACAAGCAGCCCGGTGCGTGCGGCTATACTACACATTTCCCCTCGTGTTAATAATTTGTCATCACCCGCCTCAACCAGAGAACTCCATATCCATCCTCATATATACATACCAAGTATACGTGCCTCATGCAGCACTTATTTTGTATATACCAAAACATACTTTTTACCATCGACGCCGGTCGGTGTTCGTTCTTCGTTTACTCGTTCTTGTAAATAACTCTTACCTTGGCCTCTGGTTCCCATTTCCCTTGGTTTGGATTCCACACAAACAAGCACTGTAGGACCGCAACCCCCCTGTACTACTGTGATGGCACAAGGGAACGAAACCAGCCTGTTCCTTGTAAACTCCTCCTGTTGGCTCTATACGAAGTACAGTAGTACCTCACCACCCAGAGGATCCACGGGCCTACAAAACCACCTCCAAGATGAAAAATGGATTATATTCGACGGTCGCACCAAGCAGCTTGCCAAGCTGTATTGTGGTACTGCCGTACTTCGTGATACAGGGACAATCCTTTAATTTTACTCTCGAGCCGCGAGACGTTTTGCCCTCAACGGCCTTTTGAACAGGCTTTGTCGTCAGAGGCGTGGTTCTTCTCTCCGCACAGCCCCGCTCCCTCCCTCGTTACACAATGTGGGGGAACATCAATTATTGTGGAGGCATTGAGCAATGTAGCACAACCCATTAGGTGCCTACAACCTCTCAATTCGGTGCTATATCGATCAATGCCTCCCCAAGGAGTCTGTTACGCCCACATATTATGCACGGGGGGCCCCCCCCGGCACTTCCCTTCGTTTTGTCGCACATGCGCTACCTTCAATAGTGTCTCGCATAGATCCAGCATCCTCACCGCTGGTCGATTTCCATACACCTGTGCCAACGATACTGACTGGTGTATGCAATCCCAAGACACACACTTTACTTGTGCCCGGTCCCTTTTTATTTTTCGTTCTTGTTGCGACGTCTATTTTACTGTAATAACAGGAACGGGAAGAAGTAAAACGCATGTGGCCCGTGGTTCATGGCACCCCGTGCTGCTGCTGAACACCCAGACAGCAGCAGCATGGGCAGAACACAGCCCCTCCGGAATGCCGAAGCCTACTACTGTGCCCTACCGCGCCCACCCCTTTCGCACTTGGGGTGTTATCGTGTCGTGGGACTGTTTCATCACATGATAAGAAACCTTTCAGATTTTTCATGTGCTCCTCGTGTAGAACGATTGATGGGACGGATGGGATCGATGGACCAATTGATGGATCGTGCGGGACACGCGTTCGTGAGAAGAAGACCACCATCTACCAGCCACTTCCGAGATTTTCAGGTTTAATTTTTCATTGAGCAGTTTTTGATGGACGTACAATAGCTGATAAAAGCTTTGAAGACCTTTGTCTATTTTTCAGCTATCAATTGTCTGTCAACGTACGAACTCGTCGGGTCTTCTGGTTTTGAGTT
>MEHQ01003423.1:0-73384 GCA_008828725.1 Saccharina japonica
CACCCACCCCACCTCATCGGACGAAGGAAAGCACAGCGACGCGGTAAAGCAGTAGTGGTCCCTCTATAGTGCTGGCTGCCCGCTATAGTGCCTGTGAAATCGCTTGGCAGCACAGGTGGGATTAACCAAGTGTGGCAGTGTGCGGAGTAGTGCCGGTTGCCGCAGTAGTGCTGGTATTGATGACCGGCGCATACCGGCACTATAGAGGGACGACTACTATCGTATAGGAGTAGCAAAAGACCGCACGCTCTCCTGATGGTCGAGATGGACCCTTCTGATCAGTCAGTCTGATGCCGCTATATACTGTAACTTACTTATACCCTGGCACAATCGTTTCCACTAGGGTTGTTGTTGAGATAGTGCGGCGACTGCTGCTCTCGACTTTTATGGTCCCTACTGGTGGACAAATATTTTACCGGGCTGCGCGTTGCTGCATGCTGTCTTTTGTGATGGAGCGGAGCAGGAGAAGAGGTGTTCCTTAGGGTTCGCCGCGGGAAACCAACTTCGTAGTAATCAATTAAATATTAAATTTCGTACCTGGTGGTATGTTTTCGAGCGTTTGGTGTGTGGGGTCTATCGCTCGGTCGGCGAGGAAAGCAGCAAAAAAACGCATCTGACCTACGTACTACTACTGTACAGGTGCTTCCATTTTCTGCTGTCCATATATTTGGGCTATTTTTTGTTTTCAGGACATCCGCCAAAAATGAAAATAAAACGGGATGATACCACGAATGTCTTGAGAGACAAATGGCAATAAACCAACGTACCACCAGGTACAGCGGAGATTCACTTCAAATTGTTGCACACCATAAACTATGCTGTCATTACTCGTAGCGGCCACGGTTCTTCGTCTTTAGGATGCTCGTGCGTACATCAGTATTAGTCTATCTAGTCTGTACAGCAAGCATTAATTCGTTTTCTGTCTGTCTACAGCGTACTGGTGTACGTACAACATCACAACCCAATCACCACTCAAGGGTGTACTTCGTATACTCTTACTACAGTAGGCAGTTTCCCCCTCAGCGTTCTCCAGAATATCGGAAGTCGCACATTCGACCACCCAACCTCACAAAGGGCCGGGAACCCCCCCCCCCCCCCCCCTTGCACAATGTGGGCGTAAACACACTTTTGTGGAGGGACATTGAACAATGTAGAGGGGTGGACACACTTTGATTGTGAATCTTGACGGAGGTTCAGTGCTTGGCGCCTAAAGCCGACCCTCAGACCCGAACCCTATGCCAGTGGTCAGTGCTGGGATGCTGTGCTTGGTAAGACTCTGGGTTGACTCGGCCGGCCTGGATGCTGCTGCTGTGCTTGGAAAGACTCTAGGCTGACTCAGGATGCTGTGGCTGACCAAGACTCCAAGCTGATTGAGCCGCGTGTAATATACCCTTACGTAGCCAACCAGAGTGCCTAAATGGCTGCCTCAGGAAGATTCACTATCTTCGTCCACTACCGACAATGTAGCACACAATTTCGCGTACCAACTTGAGAGGTTGCCAACACCTTTTGGGGTTTTTTATAGATGCATTTTTCAATGCCTCCACAAGCGCAAGGATTTTATAACGCCCACACTGTGCAGGGGGGGGGGGGGGGGGGGGGGGGGGGAGTCCCGGCCACCCGTGCTATCGAGAAAAACGATTCTGGGAAACCCGGCAACGTCGTTCATTGACATCGCATTGCAGTAAATTGAATGGGCACGATGTGTATGTAATCTGGACTTGCCCCTAAACCTGCACTTCAAAAATGAGTTCCGCTCGCGTCCAACGTGAACAACAGCCGAGTACAGTACTCCCTGCTCTCCCCGACACTGATTTGTTCTCGAGTTCTACAACCTTGACTTTTATATGGCAAGGTATTGAGCAACAGCGCCATCTACTACTATAGATGCCGTACATAAAATAGCAGTTGGCATCAAGCAATAGCACCGCCAACATAATAGATGTCGTACAGCAAACAGTAGCAGTCTATATACCAGGGTACCAAGCAGTAGCTTCGTCTATAAGATGCCCAGCACCCGTACAGCAAAAAGAGCAGCAGAAAAACACAGCACGATTCTCGAAACGGAAGTAAATCCTCACAAATCGTAAAAAAACGACAACGCTATATGTCGCGGCGGTGCACTAGACACGCACGCACATACATACGTATCCAGCGGCTCCAGCAACAACAACAGCAGCTGCAGCAGCAGCACGACTCACGTAAAAAAGAAATACACACAAAATCGTAGCACGACACCGAGATAATAGCGCAACCGAGGCATTAAACGCGTTTTCTAAGCGGCACAAACCCTTGAAGCTTGTTTCCCCACAGCTATAGAGCTATGATGCTCATAAGTGCGGCACCACGCCTACCGTTCTCGCGCTAGACAGGAACCGCCGCTTCCACGGCACCGACAACGAGACAAGCGTCCCCTTGCCGGCTTTTCGCCGCCGCCAACGTTCGCCGTCCGGCGCCCGCCTGTTTATCCTAGCTTCCACGTCTCCAGCTCCAGGCAAAGCGTCTAAAACAGCTTACCAGAGGCTACCTATCTACCCTGAAATAGTCAAAACATCATCCCACGTGGTGTGGTGCCCAGCTCCGCTACCGACCTTGAAAGTGCCAAAACCATCCAACGCCAAACGTTACGGTGCCCTGCTGTTCCAAATACCACGTGTGCAGGTTAGGAATAGCACGGCCGAAAAACGGTGAGCTAAGCAAGCCTCTGCGGTAGGCCTCTGCGAGTTGAGGCGTAACACTACAGCCCAGCCAGCCACAGCAGTAAATACTCGTTCTAATCGCTGGGTTTTGTTTTTTACCCTGAAGCCCCCGTGTACCGATTCAATCACCAGTAGCCACGCGCAGTCCCCAGGTATATAGGGGCATGGTCGCCCATATTCCAACGGCGATCGAGACCACGTCCATAACTTTTTTCTTCAACAAAAATCACCAAAATTGGACAAGACACGAACGACGGCAAAACTACGAGAGGCGAGGACGGACGGGGAACTTGTCCTGTTCTTTCCTCCATCGCTCCTCGTCCGGAACGATCGTCGCGCCCCTCGCGAGGGCGCCCATCTCGCTCGCGTGTTTTTTCGCGAACACTTCTGACGTCAGCACGCGCCTCTCTTCCCCGCCCTCGAGGAAATGCCTGGAACGGTGTCGCCGGAGAATGCGAAGGCGAAGGCGAAGGCGAAGGCGAAGGCGAAGGCGAAGGCGAAACGAAGCGAAGAAAACGGTTTTGTTAGCTCCAGACGCATGCTATCTTAAGGGTAGAGGTGCACCATTTTTTTTCTGAGGATGGTCACTTGAGGAGGTCTTACACCTCTCGCCGAACGAAAAATGGTTTTGGAGGGAAAGTAAAAGTGCTATATACGTACCCAATGAGCAAACCCCATGGCCTAACTATAAAAAAGAAAAACTATTTTCAACAAAATAATGAAAGTCCGAAGATTTTGGGTTAACCCCTTAAGAACTGGTCCCCCGTTTTTGGGGACAAACTACTTGGAATTAGTGTGGGATAAGTTTTTCAGTTCTGAATGGGTTAAGAAGCTCGTTCATTCAGAAAAACAAAATGCTACGTCTACCGTAGCAGGCGTTCCCACACCCCCTCTAGATAAAAGCCCCCTCCGTGGTGAACACCAGCACCGCTATTCACCAGGTGAAGAATAAGGCCGGGTGAATACCACGTATGTCCTCAAAGTCCCCAAGATCGCCCTGGTTTCTGGGTTACCACGCCAGTCCCGCTCATACATGCGAATAGGAAGCAGGTTAACATATATCTGGCATATATAGGGAGCAAGCAACCATGGCACTAAAGTTTAGGTGAATATCGGCAACTGGTATAATATGTCCCCCAAGTCTCAAGCTGACCCTCGGTTCATTCACCCCAACCACGCGAGATCCGTCCGCTTGTTTACAGGCAGAAAGTGGCCATAGCAAGCAGTAAAGTTCACAGAAAAAAAGAATAAAAAAGCGTTCGGGATCGGAGCCCCGAGTGATTGGGTAGCGCAACACGACGGCAACAAGGGCGGCGGCGGCAGCCAGGCAAACACATGTGATGTTTTCCTACCCGGGAAACCGCGCATATACCGTAATGAACATTGAGTTCGCACTGGGGTGATATCATCGTTTATTTCAGCGCTCAAATTTTCTCGACAACGGTAGGGGGGGGGTGATAAATAAGTCAACCATTGTATTTTCGAAAGGCTCTCGACCAGACCGTTTCGAAAACGCCCTTAGCTTGGTTCGGTATTGGCAACCTTTCCGTTCTGGGAAAAATGGAGCGCTGAAAAAACAATCGCAAGCACCCCTGTGCGACCTCAACGCTCTTTCTTTACGGTAGAACACGATCGGTGGCTACATGCGTTCTGCGATCGCACACACCGATGTACTTTGAACGCTCTCCGTTTCTACCTCAATGATACTCCTAATGCCGATAATAACCTGCACATTGCTGTGTGCTGTTCCGACCGCCGCGCGCGGTGGGTATATAGGGGGGGATCTTGTAACCTCATGTCGCTGCACGGCCGCTAGTCATTTGAAGCTTCCTATAGACCGGGGGTGGGGTTATATAGGGGGCGCGGGGGGACGGGGTCAGAAGAAGTGGCCGAGGCATATCCACCAATCCATCCGCCGCGGTGCCTGGAGCAGTCCACGCGGGCACTAACGGCGTTGAAGCGCGCATGCCAACACGGCGTACAAGAGCATGGAGGGGGGGGCCAAGGGGGCAAGAGACGGGGGGGGGGGGCGGGGACGACGGCCCTCCTCGCCACTTGGCGTCGCCAACAACAGGAGCCCTATTGGCTACTCGGGCACGCCGCCAACAACACTAGCCTTACTGACCACTTGGGACGGCGCATTTCAGGCTCAGGGGAAATCTTGCGGGGTAACGCGTGCCTCTCGGCGCTCAGGAGGTCGCCGTGTCTCTCTTCGACAGGGTTGGACAGCATCGGCACCCAGCCCAGCTCGACTCCCAACAAGGTTCTGCAACGTTGGCAGGTAAAACCCGTCCTGTCCACAGTATATATATTTTTTCCCAAAAATAAAAAAATAATCAAAACTCCAAAATTCCAAAATTCCCCCCCCAAAAAAAACAAATCCAAATTTCCAAAGTTCAAAATTTCTTAATTTCTAAATTTCCACATCTCCTCATATTTACCGCCTCGACCTGCTTGTACAAATAAACACTATTCCTCGGTTCAACCGCGCTTCTTGCGCCCGCGCCACGTGCACACCTGTCAAAGAAGCGAAGAAGGTCCCCCTCTCTGATGGCCTTCAGTGCCCCGGCCTCGTCCCTCCTGCGGTCGAAGTTGAGCTGCCCGGTGGTGATTTCCGCCCAGTTCCTCTCCGCTTCTGATGACAAGCGTCTGTCGGGCTCGAGCTTGCGGTCCACCAGCCCTCCCGCGTAGTCCCTGCGACGGAGGCGAAAGGCCCAACCGGCAGCGGCGACAGTATTATGAACGATACGTGGTGCAAAATTAATTTAGGTCAACCCCTCCCCCCCCCGGGCTGAAAACCCGACATGCTCCGTCCCGGCATTGTAGAGATGCGAGGGTCTATGGTCATACGACTACGGCCATGCATGAAAATGAAGTACAACCTCCCCCCCCCCGCCCGCCCGCCCTCGGCTTTATTTTAAGCACTGCTGGTGACTCTCATTATACTATGTAACCCAAGCAACAGCAACAGCAGCACAGGGGGGCCACAAGCACTTCGGCCTGTTGCGCCACCGAACCCACAGCAAGCGTTCATACACTCCACGCCTCTATCTAGTCCCATGTTCCTCCTGGCTCGTCTGCGTCAGCTGAACAACGACGGAGCAAAGCTTCATGTCCCCGGAGAAGGCCGAAATATTAAACCGAGGCGACGACGCAAATACCAACTATAAAAACTAATCCTACACTATTCCCAAGTTGTTTGTGGCAAAAATGTGAGTGCAACTTCTGGAGGGTCTTAAGACAAGCGTCACTGCCTCCACCAAGCGTTGCCGTAGGTTCATCCCATTTTGCCGCGTTTATCGCCGCAGAACGACGATAACTTTTTCCTAAAACTAAATATAGTTGGCAGGAAAAGACACAAACAATAATAAAATACCACCCGACTGCCTTGCCAACAGCGTTTTCGTACACGAGCTAACAGGGGGCGTGTTAATAGCCGTAAACACACCGGAGTTTGCTGGTAGGCAGGTCGACCAGCTGTTGCCTGAAGCCTTTCAGGAACTCCAATGATCGGTCAGTGAGGTAGGACGGGCTTCGCTCCGCCGATTGTACCAGCAGGTACATGAAGCTTAGCATCACAAAACATGGGCGGGAGGCGTGCGAGGGGCAGGAGGGTTACTCATGTCATGCATGTGGCCGTAGTCATATGACCATAGACCTTCGCGTGCGGGGGGGGGGGGAGGTGGGCAGGTACCAATAAATCAACAGCAGTCAAGAGGGCTTGAATCGCCCAAGCACTACATAATGTTTGAAAACAAATACAAAAGAACGTCGGCAGCTTAAAAGCAAGTGGGGTGAGATTTCAACGGTGGACCAGTGAAAATTTCGCTGCACGTCTTTATACATAAGCCGCGATAATTGGAGGCGTTTAACGCCAAAAAAATAGAATCTATCATAATTTAAAATTTGCATATTTGCGTGCCTTCTTTAACCTTCCGTCTCTCTCGCGGTTTCTTCCCTCCCCCTTATGCCCACCGCACGTCCCGCGTGGGTCCCCAGACTTTCCCCCCCTCAAAAGGCGTCCTACCTACCGGGGCACGAATAAACCGCAACGCGTGGGAAACGAGCGGCAAGGTGCCGCTGCTAGCACACACCCCTCCGGGTCGTGTGGCCCCACAAGACTTGCAAAAAGCAAAAATCGAGGTGGAGACACCGGCCCGACCAGCGTCACGGGTCCAAACTCCACTACCACTCAGACCCGGAAGCGCATTTATTCGAAGTGGTCCTTATATTTTGGGCCGAGAGTCAAGAGTGGTGCCAGTACCGTTTAACACGCAAGGTAGCACAGCCACCCCCTCGTAGTTCGATGCGAATCGACGAGGGAAAGAAAAGGGCTGGAGTCTTCTCGCGATAAAAAAAAAAGCAAGGCACGAACCGTAGTGGGGAGGAGGAGGGAGAAGCGCCTAGTTTTGTGGCCCTGGATCTGAGTTATACGACTATTACAGGAAGGAGAGAGAGAGAGAGAGGAAAGGGTGAAGGTAATAAAGGGGACAGGGCAAAAAAAAAGATAAAAAAAATGTACGAATTTCCAAGCTACGTAATTTTCTCGACAACGGAGATTCATAGAGAGTAAACAACGCCGACCAACGCGTCTACAACAGTGGAAAGAAAGACCCCCATGCGAGATATTTCCAAAAAGTCACCATCTTCCGGACCGATATTTGCGCCCCTCTAAAAAGGCATGGCATGGACCCCTCCCCTCTAAGGCATGCCATGCCTTTTTCGTCCCAGGGGTGGGTGTGCGTGTGTGTGTTACCTTATTATATTGATTACAGTATATGGTACTGGCGGCTGCGCAAGCAAACACGCCTCAGCTCATACCTAACTCCCTCGACGATCTTCACTCCTGAAAACACGAGGTACCCCAGCTGCTGCTGGGTTCTCAACGAGTCGTAGTAAGCGTCTTCCATGATGGACATCAGCAGTTGGGACAGAACGCGGGACTCCATCGTGCGATCCGACACCTGCAAATCACCCCGCGTTTTTGTTTTTGTTTTTGGTAATCGGGAGAACGAGGTTTAAAAAAGAAAACGCGAGTACGTTTGATATATATATATAGGCTATAATCAAGCCAGGGGCGCGGGAGCGGAGTGTGAGATGAATCTTTGAAGGCCACACTGCACGAGCCTTCACGGTGTTCGGCAGGAAAGGAAAAAAAAATGTTCTCCAAAAGTATGAAAAGGGGGTGTCCAAGACGAAAAATAAGCATGTCAGGAAAGAGAGGGAGGGAGCAGGGAAGGGAGAGAGGGAAAAACAAAAAAAAGGATGAAAAATGAATGGGGCTGGGAAATGGGGAGGAGAGGGGGCAGAGGTTCAATAAGCTGACCACATTAAGGGCAATCCTTACTACAGCACTAGCATTTACGTCCGAACGAGGCCTTGACCCCTTAAGAACTGGTCCCCCGTTATTGGGGACAAACTACTTGGAATTAGTGTGGGATACGATTTTCAGTTCTGAATGGGTTAAGAGGGGGCTACGATTTAAAAAAAAAAAAAACTGATTGAGCGCGCTTGCGTAACACGGCGCGGTGCCTGACCTGGAACAGCAGCTGGGATGCGGAATTATCATTGTTCTCGTTCTGCTCCCGCCTCCTGATCAGGCTCCCGCTACCCAGCGGTGTGAGCGGGAGCTTCACCACCGTCTTCTCCGGCCGCTTGTCGCTCGGCAACGGCGACGGTTTGAACCAGCGTCGCATGCCTTCCAAGTACCTGTTCGGGACAAAAACAGTACGTTTCAGATTCCGCCGCACGGGTTCTCCTAATAACGCCTTTTTACAACTGCAAGCCGCGCTTTTTGGGGACAAGGCACGACTTGGAAATTCGTGTGGATTTTGTCTTTTGCTAAAATGGTCCTTCGTTATTAGTCGTCAGCCTAAGATGCGGCCACCGCGGCCTCTTGTTGGAGGCCGCCGGACACTGCGTCGGCGCCGGGCCCAGCATGCCGGACACTGCATCAGCGCCGGGTCCAGCATGCCAGGGGAAAATCTTGTGCCACTACATCTGGAAGTACGCCTTATCTGACATAGCACCACTGAAGGACGTCAGCTGGTGATCAGGGGCGCTCGGGCTATATGACACGGCACACTCAAAGGCCGTGGTACTCGCCGCCGGAGGAGAAGGGGGCGTGACGCGTGTGCTCCGTACATGCAGCGCCAGCAAACGCACTGTGTTTTCTTTACAGCACTGTGTTTTCTATTTTTTCCCGCAAGAAGCTCCCGCCTGAAACTGCAACTTCTTCTACTCCGTAGCACGGTGCAAAAAACTCGGGGCCGTCCCAAATCACCGGAGCGGATTAAGACTTCCCGCGCCTAGTATTGATAGCAGCTGGACAATGTTTATTAAAACCAAAAACCGAGCGCAAGCAAAAAAACAACAAAAAAACGGACCGAACGAACGATTGAGCTATCGATCTCCAATCCAACGTTTGATTTTTGCTCTTCTTTGTTTTACTTGCTGATCGAACGAACGATCGATCGATCTCCAATCCAACGTTCAATCTTTGCTTTTTGTTCGTTGTAGTTGCTTGCATGCTTTTCTGGCCGGCGTTTTGCGAACCGAACCGAACCCGCCCCGCCGACTTCACACCTGGGAACATCGGCCTCCCTGAGGTTTCCCTGCATCAAGCTTATCCCTTCCGCCTCCTCAAATATTTTAGACACCAGAGGCCTGACGTCCTGAACCTTGATCGAGTCTAGCGTTTCCCGGATCTGCTTCACCGTGAAACTGACCGGGTTCGAGCAGGGAGCGGCAGCGAACAGAAAAGAGGGCGGGTGGGGCGCGGGAGAGGGGGTATACTTCATATTTATGCATGGCCGTAGTCGTATGGCCATAGACCCTCGCATCCCTACAATGCCGGGACGGAGCCTGTCGGGGACGAGAACACTTCGGAGAAGAGGGGAAGGGGGGAGGAGGAAAGGTAGACAGGATTTTAACGCGAAAGGCTCAACCTCTCACCAAAGAAGCGCGCGAGACGCGACGAAGAGGGGTGCGCGCGCGCGCAGTGCCAGAAGCAGGAGGCGAATCTTCTACTGCCAGTAAGCCTATGATTCCTCCTGCCACCAATCTGCTCCCGGTGTGAGCAAGGCCAGAGTTGGGCAGCAGGGCTCTTCACGGGCACAATATGGTGGGCCAAAGACGGCGACCACGATGGGTCGATAAAGGAGGGGGGAGGCACGAACCGTTTAGCGACCTCGTTTCCATGTCTTGTCTTAAGAAGGGGCTGCCCTTTACTCACCCCGTCCCCACGGCATGCACCGCAGCACTTTCTCCCTCAGTTCTTTCACGTTTTTTCGACGTACGCAAAACATACTGTGCAGCTTCTCCGACCTCCAAAAACCCCCCCCTCGCCAACCCCACCCTCCTCCCCATCCCCTCCCAGCCCCCCCCCCACCTCTCCCACCGTCCCCTCCAACCTCCCCACCCCCCAGTATTTTTTCACAGTGGGGCGCTTGAGGAACCTACCGCCCGTCGGAAAGCAGAAAGTGGCCACGCAGCCGATTCGACCTTATCCTGTTCCTTTGTCTTCCACCGTCCCCGCTCGCCAGGCAAACCGCTGTCAAAAAGGAGCGAACGCTTGCCTTCTAACGAGAGGGGAAGTTTGGGGTGAGTTAGTCGCGTTCAAACGCTCACACCATGTCTTGCCGACTTCCCCGCCTCCCGCCCCCCGCTTCGAAGGATGCTCCGGTCAATGGTCAACATGACTAAGGCCCGCAAACAAATATTACCCACCCCCCCCCCCCCCCGCCGTCTCCCCGTTCTCGCGAAGGGATGCCCTGGCAATGCAAATGACTAAGGCAAGCAACAAATGAGTACGCCCCTCCCCCCGCAAGCAAAGTCCACTTGGTCTGTGAACACCCCACGTGCTCCGTCCCGGCATTGTAGGAATGCGAGGGTCCTACGTTCAAACGACTATGGCCATGCATGACATGCGGTTAAAGAGTATAGGCGCTCCGCGCTTGGTGCTAGCAATGTCTGCCTGGTCGGTGAGAACCCGACATGCTCCGTCCCGGCATTGTAGGGATGCGAGGGTCTACGTTCAAACGACTATGGCCATGCATGACATGCGGCTAATGAGTACACCCCCCTGCCCCCGAGACGGCTCTACCACTGCGCTACTTGCAAAAAGGGCGGGGTATTCTCCCGTGGTCGTTGGGTCACCTCGTTCCGTCCAAGAAAATAGACGCGACGAGGTGGCGCTGCCAGCTCCGCCGCGCAACCGTATGCCAGTGATCGTGGTGGCGGCTCTTGCCCCCTTCCCCTCTTTGCGCTCGCCACGTAATCATGTGCCAGTTGTCATGGCGGCCCTTGTCCTTGCCCCCTATTCCCCCCCCTTCCTCCAGAGGCGTGCTATTTGCCTTGAAGGGGTAGCCCCTAATTTTTCTTTTTGGGGTTGTGTTTTTCACTTGGTTATAGTATAGGACCTCTATAAATACCTCACCCTAAATACAAAAGTGATTTTTGAGAAAAACTTAAAAGGGAAAACCCGATGAACACTCCACAAGCCTATGTATTGTTGAAAACCCGATGAACACGTCCAATACAGTACAGTAGGTATGTCATCAACAATATTATTTTAAAAAAAAATTGGTACATTCGTATTCCAACGATAATGGGCTAAGGAGCGTGTCTTAAAAGGTCAGAAATATGTCGGGTTTGGGGCTGGTGGGTAATACTTGCCCGGCTACTTTCGCCGTGGCCACTTTTTACTTTTTCTTCTTTATCTTTCATGAGCTTTTTGTTTTTTTTTATCGTTCTTCGTTCTCGCCTGTTGGCTACGTACGTACGAGTAGTAGCTGCTATATACATGCGAGGAACAAACGCCTACTGCTGCTGTGTTCTCCTTTTTCAGCTTGCGACACCCCCCGGGTTTTCGAGTCAAACCACAACCCCGAAGGGGGACCTCGTACTCACGAAGAAATGTAGGAAACACGCTACGAATTAGTAGTGGTATTCCAACGATATATATACGTAGGGTTAACGACCGTGTTTCAACCCCTTAAGAACTGGTCCCACATCAATTGGGGACAAACTACTTGAAAATAGTGTGGAATGTTTTTTCCAGTTGTGAATGGGTTAAGGTCAGAAAAAAACGGTCGAAAAGCGTGCAAACGGCGTTCTCACCGTGGGTCCTCCGAAGCGATGGCTGCGTTTGACATGGCGTGCTGGTAAGGCTGCTGGGTGTCGTAGCTTGCCAGGTCCCTGCGAACCTGTGTTAGTCCGTTCGTTGTTGATCGGATCATCATCCGCGAGGGCAAGCAGGGCAGAGACGGGCGCAACAGACGGGTGGCGTTCAGAAGTAGACCCGACATGCTCCGTCCCGGCATTGTAGTGATGCGAGGGTCTATGGCCATACGACTACGGCCATGCATGAAAATGAAGTACCCCCCCCCCCCCCCGCCCCCCCCTCTCGTCTGCCAGAGGGAGATAAGACTAAGCAAAACATTTGGTATGTAATATGAGGGAAAAAACGTACCGAGCGCCGAAATGTTGGAGGTGTGTTTCTATTAGGAGTAGGAACGGTGCTCCGTCTCGACAGGGATGGGTTATCGTTGGTCACATGACTAAGGGAAGCAACAAACGAGTGAAAACCCGACATACTCCGTCCCGGCATTGTAGAGATGCGAGGGTCTATAGTCATACGACTACGGCCATGCATGAATATCGAGTACCCCCCCCCCCCATTCTCTAATGTCTGTCGCCTGTGCTAGGTGTCATAAAAAATTACTACAACAGCAATCTTCTAGGTGCCTTCTGCCCATGCAAGTACAAACCCAGGAGAGACCGAAGCGCCACGCTGCAGGACTTAAAGCTAGCACCCTCAAAATTGGGCGCTGGCTGCGGAACACACTACCAGCACGTGTTAAGCGAGGACGCCGCGCTACTGAGAAAAAACTACCATATGCATTCCTGCGCCTACAACGTTGGAATCGAAGAAAGAAGAGGCGCCAAAGCAGGTCCCGGGATCGAGCAAGGAACCCAGATCGAACAGTCAGGGGGGACATCAGTCACAGCTACTGAGCTGGTGTCGTTTGGCGTTGAATCATGCTTCAAGTGACCCGCACCCCCACCTATACCATAGCGTTAAAGCAACTTCGTGTATAAGGCGAGGAATAGCAGGCGAGACGAAGTGAAATAGTCCTCTCCGTCCCGTTCCGTCGCCTCCCCCCTTCCTCCCGCTTGCAAGTTGAAAAAAAAACGAGGCAACCTACATGGAAACCCGCAGTGTCAAGCCTCCACCTGGCCCGCGCTTCATGCAAGCAAAACAAAACCATACCGAAACCATTACTGTAAGTCAAAATACAAGTCGCCTCGTCACGTGCTCCCCTGCCTCCTGCAGACCCCCTCCCTTTCTCCCTCCCCAAAAATGCTACACCCAGGTGTCGAAACCCACCACGTCTCGGAGGCGCTCGAACTCTACGGGGTCGCTGGGGGTGAACGTTGCCACGGCCTCGGCAACTTTGCTGATAAAGTCGGGCATCTTGTCGCCGAAGCCTCCGAAAGACAGGCGAACTCCCCGAGTAGTGAAGTCCAGGCTGTAACCGAGGCCTGCCATCTGCGTTCGAGAGGGAAAGGCGCAGCCAGGACAGAGGGGGGGAGCGGAGCGGTAGACAAAAAAATCGTCGCCGTGTTTAATTTTCGATGCGTTAACCCCAGCTATAGGACCGAACTTTTAATTGGGCACTTCGTACCCGGTATAATGTGTATTTGTTTTCGTTGCTGTGGTTCCCTAATCAAATAAGCAGGGCCCAGTTAATTTCTTCGAGCAAGCTTATGAAATTCATCATGCTCTCTTTGCGTTGCTTACCAACACTACATACAGTAGCCCCCTCCCTACTATTTACTACGAAGTATGATGTCTGCAAAATTAATCGGACGAGTAGGAACGGTGGCTCCGTCTTCAAAGGGATGCGTAGTCAATATGGTAAAATGGCAACAAACCAGCACGCCCCCGCCCTATAAAGCAAGACATCCAGGATCATCGAACGCCCTCAATGTAACGCCCATCTGGCAAAACAAATCGTACAAACCCAACCCAGAGTATTGCCACTCATGCGCGATCAACCGAACAAGATCTGCTGACTAAGGTACCTTGTATGAACCAACACGCCTCATTCTCTCTTGCAAGAAACCACGGAAAATTCTCGGAAGGTTCTCTATCTCTTTCTTAACAATCCTCTCCCTTCGAGTTTCGCTATCGTTTCCCGGGTGTCCCGAAAAGCCCCGCCGGAGGTTCGCCTGCCACGCGCCCGATGAAACCCTGTTTCCAGTCGGTATGCCAACGCCTCATCGCTGTCCGTACAGTACTTTGTAAAAAACAATCACAAATTACACCAGGACAAACGCTATTACAGCAATATTTCGGGGGCTGATGACGGCTCAGTACCTCTAACGATGTATCCAGACGGAAAATTCCCGGAAGTTTCTACTCCCTGCTTATTGGCGGTGACGGCTCAGTACTTCTAACGATGTTTCCGGACGGGAAAATTCCCGGAATTTTCTATTCCCTGCTTACATGGCCAGGAAGAAAAATCGTGGTCCGCACTTAATTCACAATCGCGGTCGGCACATGGTTATATTTTTCGCTCGGTGCCAAAGCGGCGCAAGCCGCGTTTCTGGCCCGTTTGGGCCCGTTAGGGCTACGATATACGGTCGCGGGTCAGGGCCAGGGATAAAGATAAAGGGGCTGGATGGGGTCTTACTACGCCCATACTTTTGTCTTACTAGGGATCGCGCAAATAGGGAACAGCTCGGCCCATGGAAGATCCGTCCGGACACGTTGTGAAAAAAACGATTCTGGCGACTCGCGCGCGCGCTCTTCCTGGTTCACCTGCGCGTCGTAGGTGTACTCGTTGAGGCGCTCGTCGAGGGACAGCTCGAACAGCTTAAGGGCCGCCACCGTGCGAGGGCTCTCGTAAGCCACGGGGCTGACGAGCTCGAAGTCGCACACGGCCTTGGGCTGCGCGAAGATGT
The DNA here is from genome assembly GCA_008828725.1 of Saccharina japonica. Lineage (NCBI taxonomy): Eukaryota > Phaeophyceae > Laminariales > Laminariaceae > Saccharina > Saccharina japonica. The sequence goes on from MEHQ01003423.1 coordinate 14,670, forward strand.
CGTCCAGCTTGTGCCGCACCTGTCCACGTATATATGATTATTTACAGCATTCTTGTTATCGAATAGGTTTATGCCGTCGTGTCGTATTGGACCTTCAAAGCATACCGTGCCCACGCATTGTATATATGTATTTATATAAACAGGCAAGCTATTATATTTATAATTTGCAATTCGATGCGGGTCGACGAGGGGAAGAAAGGGCTGAAGTTTTCTCGCGATAAAAAAAATCAAGGCACGGGGAGGAGGGAGAAGTGCCTACTTTGTGACCCCGGATCTGCGTTACGACTATATAGGGGGGGCAGAGAAACGAAGGGCAAAGATAGTAATGAGATGAAAAAAAATCCTATCACCCAGGGGGGTACTATCACCCTACTATAACCCCATCCCCACCCACCCATCTTCACTTCCAACCTCATTCCACCACTCACCACTCCACCCACCCACCTCCACTCCCTCCACCACCCACCGCCACTCCTACCCACCCACGCCACCCCACGCCACCCACACCCCCACCCCACCCCCTACCTTTCGTCGAGAAACTGTAGATGGTTGTGCAAGTGCGCAGCAGAGTGCAATTATACCGCTGCTCTCGACATTTGTCAGGGGTTAGGTTTTTCATCGAAGAGGGCCGCGCAGGGCCAACGCGGCGCGTTTTTGCGGATGCGTGCCCGCCTATCTGTCGCCCGCTCCGGGTGTCATTTTCTCGGCAACCCGCCCTCGTGTGCCCCGCACGGTGCCTGGCGGCGGGCACGCCTGACGCGAACGCTCATGTGGAGATTAAATATCGCCCGCTCTATATGCGCGCTCTCTCTCTATGACCAAGCAGTTCCCGAGCGGGGGCAACGTTGGCCCCCCACTACGCACGTTGTCCGACTCCGATTTCCAGGGTTCTTCGCGGGTCGGGTCAGTTTTCGCGGGTCGGGTCGGGTCGGGTCGGGTTGGGTCGAATATGGACGACCGAACCCGACCCGACCCGACCCGACCCGTGAGATCTCAAAAAGTTCCTGACTCGTGAAGAGTCCTGCTAATTCCAAGGAGTTTGATCCCAGCACGTGGTTGCGGTTATAAATAAAGGGGTTTCGTGTTGAACTGCTTCCAAGTGTGTTGTCCCCAAAACTCGAGTTCAGTGGGAAAAGCGGTCCCGTAACAATAATAATACTGATGTACACGTTTTTTGTTTTTTTTTCACGTCTACGTCGAAAACCTTCTTCTGCAGGGCGGGCAGCGTTTCAATGCGTACGGCCCGGTTCGCCTCGCGCAAGGCAGCATCGACCAGTGGTACAAGGACGTGCACGCCTCAGACCCGGGGATGTGGCGAGCCGGCCCCGCGTGCTGCTCCGCCGACATGGTCTCGTTCCACTACGTGGGGCCGGCGGAGGCGAAGGCAATGCACCACATCCTGCACAACCGGGAAATGTGAGACGCGAACAAGGGAGGAAAACTAACAGGGCGGGGGGTGTAAGCCGCATGTCACGCATGGCCGTAGTCGTATGGCCATATCATAGACCCTCGCATCCCTGCCAATGTGGGAACAAGACGGAACACGTCGGGGTTTTCACAGACCAGGCAGGCATTGCTTTGCACCAAGCGCGCGATGCGCCGTGGGGTGTGGGGCGACTCCCATTAAGGGTGGGCTGCACCCTACTAAGAAGTGCTTGTGAAGTGGACTCTTTCTTGCATTGGATTACGGCGTCGAATTAATCGATTTTCTTTCGACTGGGGTGGGACTGGGGCGCCAAACTTGTTTTTAGAGCTTATGTGTGCCACGCCACGCCCTTTTGTTCGGTACGCCGTTTCCACCCGTCAAAGCTCAACAGTGCTCAGAGTGTGTGTGTTTTCGCGGGCAGGCGTTCTTGTTCGAGCCATCAATACCCCTCGCCTCCCTACGGCCATTCATGACATGAGCACACCCACCCCCCCCCCCCCCCGCGTGCTCCGTCTCGAAAGGGATGCGTGGTCAATGGTCAAACGACTAAGGCAAGCAACAAATAAGTACACCCCCCTCCCCGCAAGCAAAGTCCACTTGGTCTGTGAACACCCCACGTGCTCCGTCCCGGCATTGTAGGAATGCGAGGGTCCTACGTTCAAACGACTATGGCCATGCATGACATGCGGTTAAAGAGTATAGGCGCTCCGCGCTTGGTGCTAGCAATGTCTGCCTGGTCGGTGAGAACCCGACATGCTCCGTCCCGGCATTGTAGGGATGCGAGGGTCTACGTTCAAACGACTATGGCCATGCATGACATGCGGCTAATGAGTACACCCCCCTGCCCCCGAGACGGCTCTACCACTGCGCTACTTGCAAAAAGGGCGGGGTATTCTCCCGTGGTCGTTGGGTCACCTCGTTCCGTCCAAGAAAATAGACGCGACGAGGTGGCGCTGCCAGCTCCGCCGCGCAACCGTATGCCAGTGATCGTGGTGGCGGCTCTTGCCCCCTTCCCCTCTTTGCGCTCGCCACGTAATCATGTGCCAGTTGTCATGGCGGCCCTTGTCCTTGCCCCCTATTCCCCCCCCTTCCTCCAGAGGCGTGCTATTTGCCTTGAAAGGGTAGCCCCTAATTTTTCTTTTTGGGGTTGTGTTTTTCACTTGGTTATAGTATAGGACCTCTATAAATACCTCACCCTAAATACAAAAGTGATTTTTGAGAAAAACTTAAAAGGGAAAACCCGATGAACACTCCACAAGCCTATGTATTGTTGAAAACCCGATGAACACGTCCAATACAGTACAGTAGGTATGTCATCAACAATATTATTAAAAAAAAAAATTGGTACATTCGTATTCCAACGATAATGGGCTAAGGAGCGTGTCTTAAAAGGTCAGAAATATTTCGGGTTTGGGGCTGGTGGGTAATACTTGCCCGGCTACTTTCGCCGTGGCCACTTTTTACTTTTTCTTCTTTATCTTTCATGAGCTTTTTGTTTTTTTTTATCGTTCTTCGTTCTCGCCTGTTGGCTACGTACGTACGAGTAGTAGCTGCTATATACATGCGAGGAACAAACGCCTACTGCTGCTGTGTTCTCCTTTTTCAGCTTGCGACACCCCCCGGGTTTTCGAGTCAAACCACAACCCCGAAGGGGGACCTCGTACTCACGAAGAAATGTAGGAAACACGCTACGAATTAGTAGTGGTATTCCAACGATATATATACGTAGGGTTAACGACCGTGTTTCAACCCCTTAAGAACTGGTCCCACATCAATTGGGGACAAACTACTTGAAAATAGTGTGGAATGTTTTTTCCAGTTGTGAATGGGTTAAGGTCAGAAAAAAACGGTCGAAAAGCGTGCAAACGGCGTTCTCACCGTGGGTCCTCCGAAGCGATGGCTGCGTTTGACATGGCGTGCTGGTAAGGCTGCTGGGTGTCGTAGCTTGCCAGGTCCCTGCGAACCTGTGTTAGTCCGTTCGTTGTTGATCGGATCATCATCCGCGAGGGCAAGCAGGGCAGAGACGGGCGCAACAGACGGGTGGCGTTCAGAAGTAGACCCGACATGCTCCGTCCCGGCATTGTAGTGATGCGAGGGTCTATGGCCATACGACTACGGCCATGCATGAAAATGAAGTACACCCCCCCCCCCCCGCCCCCTCCTCTCGTCTGCCAGAGGGAGATAAGACTAAGCAAAACATTTGGTATGTAATATGAGGGAAAAAACGTACCGAGCGCCGAAATGTTGGAGGTGTGTTTCTATTAGGAGTAGGAACGGTGCTCCGTCTCGACAGGGATGGGTTATCGTTGGTCACATGACTAAGGGAAGCAACAAACGAGTGAAAACCCGACATACTCCGTCCCGGCATTGTAGAGATGCGAGGGTCTATAGTCATACGACTACGGCCATGCATGAATATCGAGTACCCCCCCCCCCCATTCTCTAATGTCTGTCGCCTGTGCTAGGTGTCATAAAAAATTACTACAACAGCAATCTTCTAGGTGCCTTCTGCCCATGCAAGTACAAACCCAGGAGAGACCGAAGCGCCACGCTGCAGGACTTAAAGCTAGCACCCTCAAAATTGGGCGCTGGCTGCGGAACACACTACCAGCACGTGTTAAGCGAGGACGCCGCGCTACTGAGAAAAAACTACCATATGCATTCCTGCGCCTACAACGTTGGAATCGAAGAAAGAAGAGGCGCCAAAGCAGGTCCCGGGATCGAGCAAGGAACCCAGATCGAACAGTCAGGGGGGACATCAGTCACAGCTACTGAGCTGGTGTCGTTTGGCGTTGAATCATGCTTCAAGTGACCCGCACCCCCACCTATACCATAGCGTTAAAGCAACTTCGTGTATAAGGCGAGGAATAGCAGGCGAGACGAAGTGAAATAGTCCTCTCCGTCCCGTTCCGTCGCCTCCCCCCTTCCTCCCGCTTGCAAGTTGAAAAAAAAACGAGGCAACCTACATGGAAACCCGCAGTGTCAAGCCTCCACCTGGCCCGCGCTTCATGCAAGCAAAACAAAACCATACCGAAACCATTACTGTAAGTCAAAATACAAGTCGCCTCGTCACGTGCTCCCCTGCCTCCTGCAGACCCCCTCCCTTTCTCCCTCCCCAAAAATGCTACACCCAGGTGTCGAAACCCACCACGTCTCGGAGGCGCTCGAACTCTACGGGGTCGCTGGGGGTGAACGTTGCCACGGCCTCGGCAACTTTGCTGATAAAGTCGGGCATCTTGTCGCCGAAGCCTCCGAAAGACAGGCGAACTCCCCGAGTAGTGAAGTCCAGGCTGTAACCGAGGCCTGCCATCTGCGTTCGAGAGGGAAAGGCGCAGCCAGGACAGAGGGGGGGAGCGGAGCGGTAGACAAAAAAATCGTCGCCGTGTTTAATTTTCGATAGCTAGAGGACCGAACTTTTAATTGGGCACTTCGTACCCGGTATAATGTGTATTTGTTTTCGTTGCTGTGGTTCCCTAATCAAATAAGCAGGGCCCAGTTAATTTCTTCGAGCATGCTTGTGATATTCACCATGCTCTCTTTGCGTTGCTTACCAACACTACATACAGTAGCCCCCTCCCTACTATTTACTACGAAGTATGATGTCTGCAAAATTAATCGGACGAGTAGGAACGGTGGCTCCGTCTTCAAAGGGATGCGCAGTCAATATGGTAAAATGGCAACAAACCAGCACGCCCCCGCCCTATAAAGCAAAAAATCCAGGATCATCGAACGCCCTCAATGTAACGCCCATCTGGCAAAACAAATCGTACAAACCCAACCCAGAGTATTGCCACTCATGCGCGATCAACCGAACAAGATCTGCTGACTAAGGTACCTTGTATGAACCAACACGCCTCATTCTCTCTTGCAAGAAACCACGGAATATATATCTTTCTTAACAATCCTCTCCCTTCGAGTTTCGCTATCGTTTCCCGGGTGCCCCGAAAAGCCCCGCCGGAGGTTCGCCTGCCACGCGCCCGATGAAACCCTGTTTCCAGTCGGTATGCCAACGCCTCATCGCTGTCCGTACAGTACTTTGTAAAAAACAATCACGAATTACACCAGGACAAACGCTATTACAGCAATATTTCGGGGGCTGATGACGGCTCAGTACCTCTAACGATGTATCCAGACGGAAAATTCCCAGAAGTTTCTACTCCCTGCTTATTGGCGGTGACGGCTCAGTATTTCTAACGATGTGTCCGGACGAGAAAATTCCCGGAATTTTCTACTCCCTGCTTACATGGCCAGGAAGAAAAATCGTGGTCCGCACTTAATTCACAATCGCGGTCGGCACATGGTTATATTTTTCGCTCGGTGCCAACGCGGCGCAAGCCGCGTTTCTGGCCCGTTTGGGCCCGTTAGGGCTACGATATACGGTCGCGGGTCAGGGCCAGGGATAAAGATAAAGGGGCTGGATGGGGTCTTACTACGCCCATACTTTTGTCTCACTAGGGATCGCGCAAATTGGAAACAGCTCGGCCCATGGAAGATCCGTCCGGACACGTTGTTAAAAAACGATTCTGGCGACTCGCGCGCGCGCTCTTCCTGGTTCACCTGCGCGTCGTAGGTGTACTCGTTGAGGCGCTCGTCGAGGGACAGCTCGAACAGCTTAAGGGCCGCCACCGTGCGAGGGCTCTCGTAAGCCACGGGGCTGACGAGCTCGAAGTCGCACACGGCCTTGGGCTGCGCGAAGATGTCGTCCAGCTTGTGCCGCACCTGTCCACGTATATATGATTATTTACAGCATTCTTGTTATCGAATAGGTTTATGCCGTCGTGTCGTATTGGACCTTCAAAGCATACCGTGCCCACGCATTGTATATATGTATTTATATAAACAGGCAAGCTATTATATTTATAATTTGCAATTCGATGCGGGTCGACGAGGGGAAGAAAGGGCTGAAGTTTTCTCGCGATAAAAAAAATCAAGGCACGGGGAGGAGGGAGAAGTGCCTACTTTGTGACCCCGGATCTGCGTTACGACTATATAGGGGGGACAGAGAAACGAAGGGCAAAGATAGTAAATGAGATGAAAAAAAATCCTATCACCCAGGGGGGTACTATCACCCTACTATCACCCAGGGTGATAGTAACCCCCTGGGTGATAGTACCCCCTTGGGTGTTAATACCCCCCTGGTTAATAATGCCCTCCTGGGTTTTATTACCCCCCTGGCCGATGATATATTTATAGGTTGGGTTGGCGTCGGTTGGCAACGACGCTGTAAAACACGCCACTTGCTGCGTGAGCTAGACAACCAGGGTGCCGTTTTTTTTTTTTTTTTGGCGGTCACCAAAGCTGGCGGTCGAGTAGATCATTTGTGCGGGGTGGAAAACCTTTGCTCCGCACAAGGGAAATGGTCGTATCACGTAGTGTTAATATGGTAAGGCATCCACGAGGCAGTTACATAGTAAAACCCATTGCTGTCTCCGGAAGTGGCCACACGAGAAATTAAATTAACTCATTGAAGCTGTCGTCCATATGCAAGTCCGCGTCAGAGGCGGTTCTTAGCAGGATGCAGCTCACCCTCCATGCGACTCGCCCAATACCTCACGGCGCTTCGCGCTTGGTGCAAGCAATGTCTGCCTGGTTGGTGAAAACCCAACGTGCTCCGTCCCGGCATTGTAGGGATGCGAGGGTCTATGGTCATATGACTACGGCCGTGCACGACATGAGTACACCCCCCCCTGGGCGATAGTACTAGGGTCAACAGGACGATATAAAAAAGACGGTCAGCACGTTATCACTCTACTACAGAGGACCATAGTAAATAGGACCAAATCTTGTTAGTAAAAAAAGGCGAATACATATAGGTTTTTGTGTGTACCCTTGGTGTACCGTAGGTCCTATTCACTAGTGTTTACTATGCTCCCCCGCAATAATGCTTTTACCTTCCACACGCCGGCATCCTGGAGGTTCTTCACCACCTCCGGAGGCACGGCTTTCTCCCCAGGCTTGGGCACCCTCCCCTTGGGCACGATGACCGACAGATCTTTCGGGACGAAGGGATTGGGCCCCGGCAGCTTCAGCTCGGGTATCACAGGAGGCGAAGACCATTCTTTGGACTGGGCCTCCAGGTTCTCCACCTGAATATGTAGGCGGTGGGTACCGACAGGTGGAGGGGAGAGAACGAGGGGGGCGTTCTGAAGCTGGAAAAGTATTCGTCGGAGGGGGAGGCGGGGGGGTCAACCCTCTAACTGCTGATTTTTTTATCCTATGCTTATTGGCAGCAGTTTATATTCAAAAACGTGGGTACATGTAGTTCGTAAGGGGTCAATATCAAGTAGGTCTTCGTAGAGGTCTCTTCATATGAAATAGAGCGCCAGGAACAGGTGGCCATGGGAAGCGTTACTGGAATATGATCTGATCATGCGGAAACGGCTCAAAGGTCAACTAACTTGTCACTTTCGGTGCGTTTCCGTGCCTCCACACCGCCCTCCAAAAATTAACTCTTGAATCACCTCGCGCTTCGCGCTTGGTGGAAGAATTGTTTCATGGTCGGAAACGCGCTCCGTCTGGGCATTGTAGGGATGCGAGCGTCTACGGTTAAACGCTACGGCCATGCATGATAATATTAAAAAACCTCCCGCCATTTCTCTGCGTTGCGCAAGAACGCTCCGCTCGCTGCCTTTACTCAGTTTACGCCACCTCGTCCTCCAGCTTGCGCACAAATAATTTAGAAAAAAAAAACTACAAGTTTTTGGGAAATTCAGAAATATCGTCTCTAAAACTCTTCCCAGGGGGGGGTGTCTTATGTTATCACCCGGGTGATACGGTAGTACACCCAGTACGTATATAGTATATGTATGTATACGTAGTGCGTGCCGTACCACTACTTATGTAGATGCGACTGACCTGGTAGCGGGTGCCGTACCACTTCTCCTTCTGCGTAGCTTTCGATTCGAACTCCTTGGCGGTGACCGTGAACAGCGGAGTCGACGCCGAGTAATCCGTCGGTTTCGGCCGAAGGATGTCAAGCAGGCGGTTCACCTTGGTCTCGTCGTAGAGCCGGAATCGAGTAGGCCCACTGTTGTGGCAAAAGTAATATAGATAGCGGATTCGATGTTTACTGTTTATTTATTTCCTTTTGGGGGGGGGGTGAGAGGGGCAGACGGGGAACGATCACCATCGTATATCCGATTTGCGTTCGTAATTACATCTACCGACGACAACGGGGCCTCCGTGAAAAGGCGAGTATTGTGGGGGGGGGGGTGTTAACGCTTGGTATCTCCGCGGTGCATCAAGGTTTTCCATTCCCGCGATAGGCGGTACTTTCTGCCATCACCTCAAAGAGTAAAATATAGCGGGGCTGAAAAAGGCTCACCGCTACCCGCTGCCGCCACGGCCACCCCACCCCGCTCCCCTCTCTCTCTTAACTCTTCCTCGAGCAGTTCTAAACCACCGATTCACGTATTCTGTTTGGGACACTTGATTCATACGGCTTGGGCATCAAACCCCTCGCCGCCTCTTCCATCTCCACATCTCAACGTCCCACAAGAAATAGTAGTAGTAGTTCACCTGAGGGCTAATTCCGGGCTGTACTCCTGCATGGTCGCTACCAACGTCGAAACGAGGCTCCCCGGTTCCCGTTTGTCCTGGTCAAACGCGCAACCTCGGTCGGACCAACGCCTTAAACTCCGCGTGCGAAGGTAGGCGGCAGCGCTTGCTTGCGTATGAGATCCAGGTAGCTGAACAGAGCCGTCAAGACCTTGAAACGGTTCCGCAAGCCTTCATAGTCAGCTCCACATTCGAATCTGTCAAGCGGGGTAGAGAGGCGAGGGGGAAGGGGGGGGGGGGTGTACTTCATTTTCATGCATGGCCGTAGTCGTATGACAATAGACCCTCGCATCCCTACAATGCCGGGACGGAGCAGTGTGGGTTTTCACCAACCAGGCAGGGGGGGGGGGGGGTGTACCCATGTCGTGCACGGCCGTAGTCGTAGGACCATAGACCCTCGCATCCCTACAATGCCGGGACGGAGCACGTTGTTTTTCACCAACCAGGCAGACATTGCTTGCACCAAGCTTTGCGAAGCGCCGTGATATTGGGGGGGGGGTGTACTCATGTTGTGCACGGCCGTAGTCATATGACCATAGACCCTCGCATCCCTACAATGCCGGGACGGAGCGCGTTGGGTTTTCACCAACCAGGCAGAGGGGGGGGGGAAGTAAGCTCGGTTTGAGCTAAACTTGCAAGCGATGTGGCCCGTCCGCGCTTGTTGTCGACCGGGTTCCTCGTCAATGATTGCGACGGAGGTATTTTACTACTATTAATAGTAGTACGACTTCTACCACTGCTGCTGCTACGCCTGCTACTGCTGCTACCTCCACACTATGTACCACTATACCACGTATGCTACAGCGCTCCTACTACTACCCTACTACTGCTACTACTACTACTATTTAATACTATTAATACTATATACTGCTACTATTGCTGCTACTACTACTACTACTACTGCTGCTACTATAATACTACTACTGCTACTATAATACTACTACTGCTACTACGTTTTTAGGTAAAACCAAGTGTCGGGAGTCCAGGCGTGTGGGTGTCACGGGCAGACGCGTGCTATTTTGCCTTACAGGGGTGCTGCCTTACATTTTCTGAGGCTCCTCACTTGATTGTAGTATAGGAGGCCTATACCCCGCCCCCCCCGAAAAAACTGGCCTTGAGAAAAGCTAGAAGGTGCAAACTCGATGAATAAAAATCCCAAAACTAAAGCCTGTAGGTACATATTATCACGAAATAATATTGTTAAAAATACTATTGATAATTAATAATGGTATTGGTGCCACGATATTGAGTTGAGGGGCATATTAATAGTTAGCAGTCATTGATATTTGCCACAAAAGGCAAAAAAAATGCTACTTCTATCGTGGCACGCATCTGCAGACGGAGACCACAGCAGCAGCGCATAGTTTTAGGAGGTGAGAGGTACTGGTATCAGGTCTTTATCAACTTCACCCACCCCGAAAGGCTACAAGTGTAATATGTGAATTACTTAAGCAAGTCGGGGTGGCCAATGCTTAGCCGCGGACGAGGCCTCTTCCGCTAGTAGGTGGGAGGAAGGAAGCGTGGGGTGCCGAAAAACAAAACAAAAAAACAAGCGCCATTTCAGGTGTTGGTGTTTCGCCGGCATACGGGAACAAGCTCCGATCACGACAGTCGTAAGCCAAAATTGTCGCAGCCACGGTACACGCACGATCGCGCCTTGCCACGGACCCTCCCGCCCCCAAAAAACAAAATCGAAAGAAGAATGACCAGGACTCCAACCGAGGCAACGAGTGGGTGCCACACACAATCGCGGCTGACTTTACGCCGCCAGTACGGTAGAACGCAAAACAGAAAGAAGTAGGCGTTTCTCGCTGTCCAATGCCGCGCGAATCGGCTCCTGTAGCGGGTATACTTCGTAAATATCAAAACTACAGTAGTGTATACGGTTATTACCGCTGCAATCAAAAAAAAATGTTATGGTCGGGGAGGGCAAGTTGATGCTTCGTACATGTATACCCTTATTATATCACGCGCTCACGTCGCGATGCTGGCGATGGCTGCTGCATAAATATACGCGATCGCAGTATCACACACAGCTTTCACACACAGCTTGCAAAACATGAGTTCACACACAGCTTGCAAATATGGGTTTCGACGAAATCCTCGATCTGACAGCTGATGCGTGGTAATCTCTGTAAATATATTAGGATAACATTGATGCCATCATTCATTAATTGTTGTGCTCGGGGAGCACACACCTGTTTCGTTCAGGGGGCCAACAGGCAAACGAATACATAACGAATACGTAAATGAATTGGTTTTGTCCGGGGAAAGACGAAAGGCGCTTATTATGGTGTGAAGTGAAGCACCGTAGGCTCACCTCATATATGCTGAAGTCGTCGGTAGAGGAGGACGCGTCCACCCCGAGGGCGTTGGCCCAGTTTCGTCTCTTGAGGTAGGACAGGATGGACCCGGGACCCTCGTGCCCCTTCGCGAGACACGGCGAACGGCGGTTACAGATGCGAAAGTTCGTTTCAGATGCACATTCACTGTCACCAGCGGTAGGCAGCGGGGGGCGTACTCACTTTGCTGCCCGCCTCAGTCATTTGACCATTGACCACGCGTCCCCTACCTCGGATGCGACTTTGATCCAATCGTGAAAGACAATCATATCATATACCGGTTGTTTTTCCTCGTAGCGTGTTTTTTTGTTGAAACCGGCGGCTTGCACGCGAACGGTTACATATGAACGGCTACACGAGGACGGTTACAGATGTGAACGGCTATTAATAGACAGGAACGGTAACTTACGAGCGATCGACAATTTCGCCAAAACGTCGGCTGCACTTGAGCAAGTCACCGTTTGAACAGCCAAACGAAAACGCTGTTTCCAAAGCGTCGGGGAGACGTGTGCATTCAAGACAGACGCATGCTCACGAACCAGACATAAAAATATCGGCACAAGCTTTTGTCAGTAGCGTACATACGCCACCCGTATAAATCCGAACCGCAGGTGGCGTGCGGCGAGAGAAAAACAAAAACACCAATACCGACACCATCCTTCCCTTCGACTCAAAACCCAAGAACGCCCCAGTCTATACTAGACCTGGACGAAGCAGGCAAGCGCCGTATACCGCCCCTCCCCTCTGAATGTCCAAGGGGACACCGCCCCCCGCCCCGCTCTCCTCCCGCGAACCCTAAAAAAAAAACAGAAAATCAAACATCCCTGAAACAGCATGCACGTGTGGAGCCCATACAACACGCAATTAGTCGACAGCAGCGGCGGGAAGTCACACGGCCTGCCCCATGCCCCCCCCCTGTGTTTCCAGGAACAGCTTTGTCCCTCACCAGAAGCGAGCCGATGTAGGTGAACGGCTTAGAGTCACGCATTTCTTTCTTCTCTTGCTCCGTTTCGAAAGATAGCGGCCATGAAACCGTCATCGACCGTAGTTCCTGTCGGACACCACGAGGAAACGTCGAACAAGAAATAGGAACAAAGCAACAAACAAACAAACAAACAGACACACGAACGAACAAAAACAAACAAAACAAACAAAGAGGTCGGCAACAGAACGAAGAGGGTAAACCGATGTTGATGCGCGCATGCCACATCCATCACTGCTGCTACTGCTGCTGCTGCTGCTACTGCGACTACTATTGCTACTGCTACTGCTACTGCTACTGCTACTGCTACTGCTACTGCTACTGTTCCTGCTACTTCTGCCACCGTTGCCACACTTCCTTGTGATACCTGAAATCAGAAGTGCACTCGCCCTTTTGCCATCGGAGCTCAGCAGAAAATCGACTGCTCGAAGCGGTTATTGAGTTCGGTTCTCACAATTTTGCTCATTTCGCTGAACTACCGGTATGTAGGTTCGCAGTCAAGTCTGCGGTAACACGCATTCTTGCCATTAAATAGATGAGCCATCCTACCTGTAGATATGTAGATACATTTTCCCTCGAAATATGTTCCCTCGATACTATGTTCCACGCATCGGACCTACATATACTATTACGAGGGACCATAGTAAACACTAGTAAATAGGACCTACGGTACACAGCAAAGCCCTATATATTATCCTCTTTTTGCTAACACTATTTGGTCCTATTTACTCATATGGTCCTCCGTAACAATCAGAATCAAAATAAACATAAAGGAATATGAGGGTTTTGACTCCATCCTGGGTGCTGATTACTCTTAGCACATATGCCCACCCCCGAAATAGCAAACCCGCACCTCCGGCGGTAGACGTAGAAAGCACATATTCATAGGTGAAAGCTCTCTTCTACTGCGGAGGTCCATAGTAAACACTAGTAAATAGGACAAAAATATTGTAGTAAAAATACGTAAATACATAGGTTTTGGTGTCTGCCGTAGGTCCTATTTACTAGTGTTTACTATGGTCCCCCGTAATGGGTGGGACTGTTACATTAGCCACTTTCGTCACCTAAAAAATGAAGGAAAAAAACACTCCCTAAGATAGGCGTGTGTGCGACCACAGAAGGGTATATTATTATAAGTCGCAGACCCAGAACATAAAAAGGTGAGTACAAGATGAAAAGCGAAACAATCACCTTACAACGCAACAATACACACCAAGCAATTACCTTAAGGACATCCGCCGGAACTGAAAACAGGAAAATTCGAAACATTCGAATCGCGCAGCAGAAGCAACCAAAATATTGTTTAGCATGTATGTCGTTAGTGTAGGACACACACACAATGCCTCACATAAAAATCGGAGAATATTTTTCGTCTGCTCTTTAGTTCGACTCCCTCCATCTTTAGCCAAAACGCCAAACAACACAAAAAAAAAAACACAAAAAACAAATCGAACCTTGTAATTAACAGCAGTCCCCTGTCCCCCAACCCCCAAAAAACACGAAAAAAAACAAAAACAAAACATATCAAACCTTGCCATTAACAGCAGCCCCCTCCCCCAACACCCAAAAGAAGGCAGAAGCGACGGAAGCGCCTCTACTGCAAGTACAGCCAACTCCGAAGCAAGGCAGCGAAAACACCAACAAGCAACTCGCGGAAACAAGGCATAGATCCAGATAAGTGACACAAAACAACGCCTCAAACACAAGCACACACATCCCATACATAGTACGTAGACAAACCTGAAGAAAAAACGAAAAAAAAAACAGCATTACTCGTACGTCGTACGTAGCTAACCTGGACAGGAACGATGTTGTAGGCTTGCAGGGGCTGGTTGTTCATAAACGGTTTTACTTTCCCGAGCCACCTTTCGGAAGGCCGCAAGCCGTTGCCGCGGTTGGGCACCGCCTTGAACAGGTCGTCGACGGTGCGCTGCAGCTGCGACAGGGACTCCTTTCCGAGCACCGCGAGGGTCATCTGGTTGGCAGAGTAGTACCTGCGCCGTGCGATGTTGTTGTTGTTCTTGTCGGGTCGTCGTTCTTCGCACTTGATAAGGGTTAACTAACTCCTTCGGGACCCCCCGAGATATGTCGACCATTAAAAACAAAAACAAAAAACTTTGGTGTGTAGATATATCACCCCGACCGTCCGTCTATATATACGAGCAGCGTGGACGAACGCCCAGCACGAACGCCCAGCGGTACAGTACGCGACACATGTTTCAAGAACCAGATAATTAAGAACTTGAGACTGAGAAATTTTGGGGGGGAAATAAGGGTGCGACCTCTTTGTACTGAAAATAGTGTGGAACACAACCCAGTCTTACATAAGAAATAATTCCAGTCTGGTAAAAAAACAAGAGATTCTTAACATCTGTCGCGTACTCTACGTAAGGTTTAGGACTATGGTGCGCCCCGTGACGTACGTACGACTCCTTTGCCTTGTGTTTCGGGCACAACAAAAAAAAATGTACCACCCCTCCCCCCCCAATCACAACAGTGGTCCTTGCTGCAAAGGTCACCTTTGTTATCGTCATTTTTTTCCGCTTTAATTTCCCAAGAGGGTCAACCCTTGTACTCACGCCACTGCAAACTATATGCAGTACAATTTCCAGGCGGTGTGTCCCCAAAAACATAGGTGTGGTTATCACGGGGTTACTGAAGGCGTTATTGTGGGACGGGGCCGCCCCGTCATCTTTTGACGCGAGCGTCTTGTCTTTCTGCAAGTACCCGCATTTCTCCCATCCGCTCGGTGGTATGCCATAAACGGGACTCTCCCCTTGCGCCCTGTTCACCCGCGCAGGTTTCCGCGCCGAATAGTGCGACACGTTTCGGAAGGGGAAGTGTTCTTCCTCGTCATCTCGTCCGCGGCCCGTATACGAGCCACTACCGCACACGCCTACGTGGAAACCCGAGGGCCGCGTAAAAAGGAGAGCAACTCCTTTTTCGCTCGAACATTTAAAATAGCGCACTGCCGTGAGGGTCAAGTCTGCCGCGCGTGCTCTCTCTCTCACGTGTCGAAGAAGCGCAGTAGGGCCTGCCTGGCGCTCCTCCCCTCTGCCGACGGCTTGTCGAGCAAGGTCTCCTTGTTCCCGGTCCCGAACTTCGAGTAGGGGTGCGTGGGGTTTGCCCTGTAGATACACGAACGGAGCCGGCGATAATTTACATCGAGAAGAAGCACAAAAGGTGGGTGTGAAAAAACTAAGGTGTGAAAAACTTAGGTGTGAAAAAATTATGTGTTAAAAACTTAGGTGTGAAAAACTTAGGGATGAAAAACTTAGGTGTGAAAAACTTGGGTGTGAACAACTTAGGTGTGAAAAACTTAGGTACCCGGTATCCCGTCACCGTTCCTCACACACAAAGCCGCGTAGGCATGACTGGCGAGTCGTCCCGCCGAAGCTGACGAGCATCGCGCCGGGGTTTTCCATTTAGGACATGGCTTGGCGTTTTTATATACTACGAAATCCTTGCCTGAGCTTCTCCAGCTGGTAGCCTCGAAAAGCATCCGAGATCTGATTCTTCGCGTTCTCCGCATCGATCGCGTTCAGCTCCCGCCCGGTCGCTGTTTCCGTAAACTGTTCAAGACAGCAACAAAAAAAGGGTGCGCGCAGGGAGGCGGGGGGGGGTACTCATGTCATGCATGGCCGTAGTCGTACGGTCATAGACCCTCGCATCTCTACAATGCCGGGACGGAGTGCGTCGAATTTTCACCGACAACTAATGATGGAGAAAGAAAAGGATGGAGACTCACTGCCGGCGACGAGAACCAGCAATTAAAAAAACATGAAAAAACGAACGAACGAACGAACGAACGAACGAACGCATTGAAAATGCGGGGAAAAAACAAATGTTTGATTTTCGGAACGAATAATGGTGCGACCACACGGTGAGCGGAATCGACTCGGCCTAGTAGCCCCACAGGCGTACGGCAGACCACGCGAGAGCGTGAGTGCGAACTCGACTTAGATTGAGACAGACCACCCTTTGTCCTTGCGTGGCTATCTAGTATCAGGGCAACACGCGTGAGTGAGTCGCGTGTGCTCCGATACGCCAAGTTCCCCGTGTCCACCCCCCCCCGCTAAAGAACCACCGTTGTTTTCGGTTAGCCCCGCCGTTCCCCTCCTGGATCGTGCCTTTTCCTGCACTCCCAAGGACGTTGTAAGCTGCGTGGTCACCACCCCTCCTCCTCCCCGTTCTTAGCGAGACACAGCGAACTCTTCATGCGGCTCGCTAAACACCTCGCGTTTTCGCTTCGCGCTTGGTGCTAGCAGTTTCTGCCTGGTCGGTGAAAACCCGACGTGCTCCGTCCCTGCAGTGTAGGGATGCGAGGGCCTATGGTCATACGACTACGGCCATGCATGAATATGAAGAACACCCCCCCGCGCCTCCGCCCGCCATCCCTCTCCTCTCCCCGTCACCTTCCTTCCTTCCCAACCCACGACAACTCTGGTACGGTATGTTGCTGGACTGCTAGCAGCCGTTTCAAACACGGAAAACGCCTGCTGAGAGGCGAACACCCCGCCCCCCACCGCTGGCTTCTCCCACCACCACAAGGCACTTTGGTTTCGCACAGGGGTGCTATCGTTTTTCGTCGGCGCTCGAGTTTTCCACAACGGGAAGGTTAAGGTTAGCCATTGACAAACAGGGATTAATTTTTGGAAAATATCTTGTCGAGAGCTTTCGGGAAAAAATGTTGTTCAACTGCTGCTGCTGTGGCACCCTCTCTCTTTGTTGAGAAAACGGGCGCCGAGAAACGATCGGAACCCCCCATGCGAAACCAAAGCCCTTTACGGTACGCATTGATAAAATAAAAAAAGTGAAACTAACGACGCCTGTTCCACAGTTGACGAGGCAGTAGGAGGAACGCCTACGGAAGTCACTACAACCCCCATGGCTCACTGCGTGCGCGCGCTTCCGCTCAACGCCTTCCCCTGTTCTAATATCCCACCTCACCACGGCCACCTTTACCACCGACTACCGCCACCTATACCACCAGAAAAAGAAAAGAGAAAAAAACATGCACGAGCGAAGTGCTTGCCAGAATAAAAAAAATCACAAAGACGAAACTATGTGTTGTATCATATATACTTGTATACGAGCTTGAAAATATGAGTTTGGTGGGAATTTACAATTTTCGGTCTCACAGTTTTTTGCTTTCTCTTTTTGTTTTCTCATATTCTCCTCCGGAACAAATCATGATATTGCCTGCGACATCCAGCCCCCGTTTCGTACCTTCTCCAAAGCCTACGATACAACGCCATTTTTTTTTACTAACTCGTACTACTAATAATTCAAGACAGTAATTAGTTTTCATCTTCGAAGGTAAGGACACGATACACGAGCAAAGTGCTTACCAGCAAAAGAAAACACCACCACCAAAAAACAAAGCAATGTATTAACATATTCCACTGTGGCCGGAAATATAAGCATCGTTTCGGCATAAATATAAAGACTAGATGCTCCTTACATTTCCGTACAGAGGTTTACATACGATCGAAGCGCTTGTCCGTAAATACATGTATATATATATATACCGCAAACCGCACGCTGCTTTGACCGACCGACCGACCTGCGGCGCGATGAAAAACTGCGCGAAACGGTCCAGCGCCCCCCCGAGGTAGTCCGACCCCACGTCGAAAAAGTACACCGTGTCTTCGGTGTCGGTGTAGGCGTTGCTGGAGCCTCCGTGCGAGCTTAGGAACGTGGAGTAACTGCAGTCTCCGCGGAGAGAGACCCCCCAAGACCAAAAGCAATTCGTCGGAAGCGACGACCGGGTGAGGTGCGCGGACCAGCAGCGCAGGGGGTAGGGTTGTTAGGGTAAGGGTTACGGTTAGGGGTTTGGGTTAGGGTCAGGCTTGGAGTTACGGGAGGCCGCGGTACGAAGAGAACGTCGAAAGGAGTCAAAAGTATTTTCTTCGTATTTACAAAGCGGGGTTGATTAACCCTGTTCAGAAACGCATCCACGTTTCGGGAACAAACTACTTGGGGTTAGAGTGGACTCGTTTCATGGGAGTGATACAAGGGGTAAGTAGGGGTGTGGAGGACGGGGGGAGAGGGATGTTGGGAGGGGGGGGGGGCGAAGGCGGGGGCGGGTGGCCAGCCCCCAGATGCATCTACCACTTGCCTAGTCTCGTCCGGGTATTTGTTGGTTCCTAGAAACAGCAGGTGCTCGCAAAAGTGCGCCAGCCCAGGCAGGTCATCTGGCACGCGCACACACGCAAAATACGCGCGAAACAAGAGGGCACACGTCAGGACCAAGGTTAGGCAGAGCTAGGGCGAGAAACAGGGTACACCCGGTCAGGGATGACGATGCTGGGAGGGGCGGAGGAGGTATTCCTGCGGTGATAGCCTAGACGGTGCAGAGCTGTTATGGGCGGACCACGCCAGAGACAAGGGTGACGAGTGCAACCACGCATACTTTTACTGCCAGTATTAAAACCGTCACTCTACGGCCTCTTTTTGGTTTGACAAAGCTAAAACCATAGCTCCTAACAGACACTATTTCTAAAACAAAATTAAAACAGGGTGCTACTGGTATACTATTAATAGATGATCCATTATCTAGCACATACCATAGTTTGTCATGTGTAGACATAACTCTACCCGCCCGGGCGTTATAAAAAGAGCAACGTCACACGAGTTGCGTCAAGAAGGCTACATAGAACAGCGGCAACGGTTAATTAACAGCAACGGGTCTCGATTTTCACCCGCCAACATAAACCGGCCGTGCCTGGGTCAGAGAAGTGCCCGACGTGCACGTCCATGGCCGCGGCGGAGCTCTTCGTTTCGGGGTCCGAAATAAGGAGTACCTGTGTCGAGTGTACACGGGGTGTACGATACGGTAATATGTTACGGTCAGGGAATACGTAGAGACGACAGGCGTGTTTCTCCCGGGGACATGTCAGATGTTCCCCGGGAGGTGATTATACAATTCACTTCATGTTCCTTCTCTTGTTCTAGATTACACTCCATGCCTACATGTACCCTTCCTGCCCGGCGGCCTGCATTTTTTCACCCGTAGGGTAGTTTAAAAAAAGTGTCGCGTTGGCGCGGTGGCAATGGTCGGTGTTGAAATTCGATCGTACAGGAACCGATTGACCACACTGGAGCAGACGGCTTACGGGGGGCGCGAGACGGCCGATGCCGCGGCCGCTTCCCAATCCGGAGACAGCTGCACAGCCTCCGCGGAATACGTACGCCCGTATTCCGGTGGCCATAGAGTTATTGACTCAGTTAGGCGGGCGCAAGCATAGGTCCACGCTGGGTGCTAAATTAAAAAACAAAATCGCAACAGGAACCATGCGTAGCCACTGCCGTCCAGCTAGTTGCAGCAGGCGGTAGCAGCAAGAGCGAGGCGGCTTGGCGAGACCGGGGTTGCCACAGAGCCGCCTGCCGCTCGCACGGGGGACTCTTTCTACGACCTTCTGTTGTGAGGGCACCTACTGTTTTTAAATAACCTACTGTTTTCAAGAGACCTACTGTTGTTAAGAGACCTACTGCTAGTAAGGGACCCTTGTTGAGGGTGCGTTCGCAAATAGGCTCCTGTAGAGAGGACAACATAAAGCACTAACTTGCTCGGAACGACCAACAGCCAGCAAAACATACAGTAGAATCCCTGGGGGGTATGCGGCGCCGCCGCCCGCCGCGATTACCGCACTACACATGCTTGCATCCGTAGATCACTCCATATAATGGACACCGCCTGTCGTAATACAAATGCGGGTTGCTTACCGGCTGTACCTTCCTTCGAGGAGGTACTATCGCAACGTTTCAAACAACAATTACAGTCCTCGAAACGGCTCCGAAAAAGTCAAAAATAAATAAGGAAGCGACCATTTCAGGTTTTTTCTCCTCGATATGACAAAACACGCCCGCTGGGCTACCCCACCAGTATATATACACCATAACGTTCGGCCATCCGGTAGCCCGACTGCCATTAAGCTTTGGTGCACATGACGCAACAAAAAAAAACAACACACCGCAACACGCCGCTACTCGTAGTGTTATGCGGCGGGAACGAGACAGAACAAAACGGGCTGAGCGGCGGCTTTCCTCGCCGAAAACGGATCGCCGCCATCGACGTTACCTGCTCCTCGGTAGAGAGCACAACGAGCGGCCCATTGCCGAGTGGACCCGGAACTAAAACAAAAAGACATTCATACGTGTTAATGATTCTGAACTATTTCCCGGGGAGACCTTTTCGTACAGCTTCTGTATTGCGCGCGTTCTGTCGGGGGGGGGGAACTCATGCCATGCATGGCCGTAGTCGTATGACCATGGAGACCCTCGTATCCCTACAAAGCCGGGACGGGGCACGTCGGGTGTTCACCGACCAGACAGGCATTGCTTGCACCAAGCGCGAAGCGGGGGGATGCACATCGCAATTCTCAAATACTGAGGTTGCCCCTTCCAATACACTAGAAAACCAAATAAAGCACTTCAAGTACAAGCCGGTTGCCCCTGATGCGTGGGTTGGGCGTAGAGGGCGAAATGTAGGCGAGCGAACGGCTGACAATAGTCGTCAGTTCAACTCGTATATCCTAAATATACCACACCGGTCAGCACCGGTAGTTAACTTTGTGGCGGCGGCCGATATTGCGTTTCCTATCTAAAAACACTACACACACCATCGGCGCCTCACCTTCAGGCCGCTGGAAAGCTGTATCGCGCGGTAGCTCCTCGGGTCATTCGGGCTCTTTTCAACCTGCCGTTGCCAAATCGCGGCGGTGAAACATTGCGGACACACGCGCGCGCGTCGGATATCAGCAAGCGCCCTCTCTCTAGCTGCATGCTCCCCCCTGTCAGAGGACGAACGTCACACCCATCGCCTCCATTTGCGTGTAGGAGACGACTCGAGAGACAGGGGGCTACTGTAGTGTAGATCTGATCAACTGCTGGGGGCGCACGATGCTTCCGCTATACAGTCGTTGGGTTCCTGCTGTGGTGGGACGTAGGTATGCGCATGCACCATAGGAGAACCCTATCAGACCTGCTGTAATTGCAGTAGTAGGTTCATTCATATATACCTACTGCTGGAATACAGTCGGCTCACCTGCTGTACTACAGTGTCTATGCCTTCTGTGCTGTACAGTAGTACGAGTACCAGCAAGGTCGGCACCTTGTGTAGGTCGACACCTACTGCTGTAATACAGCAGTAGGTCGTCGAGACCTACTACGCGTAAGAGTACGTACTGACTGTAGGTCGACACCTACCGGTCGAAAAACTCATTTCAGTAGGCTTGAGAAACAAAGGCAAGGCGGTTCACGACAACGTCACAAACGACGAACGAGAAGGCTCTGCAGACAGGATACACCTGGTATACCACTAGGATCAACGGGGCAGCAGTCAACAGGATCATGTATGGACAACCGATGTCTACCGAGACATCTGTGCGTTGACCTCCATCACATGCAAATCTCGCAATCTCAGCATCTCATCATCTCATCCCGCCTCACGAACCCACCCACAAGTTACCTCCTCACCTCGCCAAAAACACCGGCCTTCGACTCCCCCGGACGCCCGTCTGCCCCACCCCCCGCCGCCGCGCTAGACTTGGCCACCACCCCCCACGCCAAAGCCGCAGCCCCTGCAGCCCCGAGGGTGCCGAAAAACGACTGCCGGGTTACGCCGCATTTCTCGCTCTCGGAACCCGGACTCGTACTCGTGCTCGGAAAAATACCATCATGTTCCTTTTTGTCGGTGCGTCGTTGTTCGTCGCGAGGCTTGTCAGAACCGGAATCGGACTGGGTCATCCTGCTGCTGCTGCTGCTGCTGCTGCTGCTGCTGCGCTGGGGAGGTCGTTGTTGCCAGCTGGTCCGGGGAGGGCCTCGTGCTTGCCTACTGCTGCTGATGCTGGTTCGTGTTGATGGTCTCGCCGCGGGAAGTTGGAAGGTGTTGGAATCTGTAAAAAAAGTTTGGATCAGAGGGTCTGCGAGTTGAGTCTGTGTGTGCAGCTGCATACCAGCGGGGTGGGTTCGTTTATCATCAGCTGTACGTATACGTACCAGGTACCGGTATGTACCAGCGAGGGTGGGTCTGTCTGTGCAGCTGTACACTACTGTACACCAGGTAGGTTCAGTCGTCGTTGAGTCAGCAAGGAGGTACGTACATGCCAGGTACGGTACGTGTACGTATGATACGTATATGTCAAAGAGAGGGCTGTTGTCGACGAGCAGCATCTACAAACACACCCACCCTCGGTCTGATAACGCAGGGTAAACACAAGAGTAGAGATGGATTGCATCCCACTTAGGCGAACTCGAGATCAAGGGAAGCGCAGCAATGACACAAGCTGGGGCGCTCACTACGTACCGGTACAGCAGTAGATTACACATGTTTGTGGGTGGATCGATATCATACAGCAGATCTACATAAGCTACACTCTACTACATAATGCCGTACTTGGAGAACGGAATCGACAGCTGCGACAGCCGACATTCTCCGCGCGTGACGGGCTCTGTACCTTCGAAAAGCAGCAGCACTTGAGCAACCGCAAGCACTCTCCGCATTGTGCTTCAACCTAGCAGCCGAAGGCCGCAGTGAATTCAACTGGAGATGTGGTGTTGCCACCCCAACTCAGTGCTCGTACGAGGCAGCTACGAGCTACGAAAGCAACGCAGAGTGAAATATGGAGTTCAATTGGTTCTTGAGGCTTTCTTGAGCGGGTAAAGTGAACCAACATCCCCGGGACGAAAAAAGAAAAACACACCGCAAAAAACGCGCTCAAATCCATCTCGCTGATGAGTGCTCACATACTCGTGTACATAGTCCATGCACAGCCGAAGAATTCCAGAAATCTCCACCACGACAAACAGTGCATATTTTCTAAAGGTGAGAGCATAGTTCGAGTCCTAGTGACAACAACGTAGACCCCACCCAACTCCTAACCCCATCCCTGACCTGACCCGTGTGCGTGCCCAAAACGGGCCAGACACGGATCCAAAACATGGCTATACTGCGCCGCTTTCGTTTCTTTTGTTAATTATACCGAACTGCCGACAACGATTTTCCTCCCGGTACTACGTACTCGTAATAATAGTGAGTTAAAAAATCCTGGTCAATTATTATCTAACGCTGGAAGATCTACTAACAGAACAGTCGTTGTCAGGTTTACTTTGTCCAGGAAATGACTGTATTACAGCAGTGATGGAGATTGCCTCCGAAAACAGTGCCGACCAATTCTTAGAAAAGATTGCCCGATAATAAAAGGCATTCTTGGTATTTTCGGCAATAATATTGTACGAGAGGCAATCTCAATCTCGACACCAATCTCTCAATCTTCATCTCCCCAAATTTCAAGCGGTTTTTTTCATGTTTTGCTCCCCTACCGTACGAGTAGTTCCTGTATAGATACAACCTGTATGCTGCTCGATGCTCAAAAAACATCAACTCAGCAACCCATCATAGCAGAGTATACTACTCAGACGTTCGCTAACTTGGAGCCTACTTCTGTGACCGAAAACCACGAGATGGCAAGCTAGTGGGGTCGGGTGAAACTGATGTAAGCGAGGATCAGGCGAGTGCAGTCCGTGTAGGGGTATAATTAGGTGGTGAAGTTGCACCATTTTCTTCAGAAATCGGCGCAGCGCACCACAAAAAGAAGTAGATGTGCTTCGTACTTGCCGCGCATCCGTTTTCGACCCCCGGCCCAAAAAATGTGCGGGTATATTTCGCCGAAGGCGTTTTTCGCCGCAGGCGAAAAAAAAAATGAGGCCTTTTTTTTGGGATATTTTCGACAATTTCGTGCTCAATTTCTTTGTGGCTTTTCTTTTTGAGGGAACTAAGTTCAAACTTATGATGGTATTCTCTGTCCGAGGATGAACCAAGGCTTCAAAGGCTCGCAAATACAGAGGAATAGGGGGTTTCAATTATTCCAATGGTTATCTATCTATATACGATCTAATGAGAAAAAACGCTTACAAGTAACCCCGTGATAATAAGGCCTGTTTAGTTTCTTTGTTATTTGCAAGACGAGCGAAAATGAGACGCACATTTTGAGCAAATTTACGCACGTATGTCCAAAAGTTTCGCCTCCGGTGGCGGTCCGGGGGCCGGGGGCCCTCCGGGGGCCCTCCGGGAGCCCCTGCGGGGGGCGCACCTCGCCTCCGGCTCGTGATGCGCTACGCGCACCACGCCCTCCAGCCCGTGGTGCCTAGAACACTAATTATAACGCTGGGCAGTGTATGCAAGGAATGGTAGGCGGCCAGTGAAGCAGAAGGATAAAAATTAAAGAAAGCTCAATTACACAGGATTTATCAATCATCTCATGAGAGCCTCGAAGCCAGAATGCATGCATATAGTCGTACTCCATATACTCCATATAAGACGGAAGAACTTGTTCCAGATTGTGATCATATTTTAGTGGACAGCTGACAAGGCCACAGCGCCTCGCTAGTGAGACTCGCCAGACCGAGCGAGTCGAGTCGACTTATGATTACATGATAAAAAAATAAAAAATGAAATGAAAAAAGCACTACCAGTTTGTACACACACGTTATTACTGTACCACACCCCCCCCATGGTTCCGCGGGTACGTATAGTGTCACCTACCAGGGATAACACCGCATAGTCACGAGTTGGTGGGGATTTGAGGATATATCGATCAGTAGTAGTCTACACCCTCACTCTCATATCAGGCCAAAAAACGAACAACGTCGAACAAAATGAGCATCGATCTGTGCAAAAGATCTGTGTTAAGGCACGAGTCCGTTGGGCTGCTGGTAAGAGGTTAACCAATTACTACCTACCCAATATAAGCCTTATAACACTCTCCCCACTCTCATATCATGCCAAAAAAACGAACAACGTCGAACAAAATGAGCATCGATCTGTGCAAAAGATCTGGGATAAGCCATGAGTCCGTTGGGCTTACGAACTGGTAAGAGGTTAGCCGATTACCTACCCAATCTAAGCCTTATAAAACTCTCCCCCCTAGGAACGGACTGGATATATATATATATACGGGTCGACGGGTGTGACCAACACGCGGTTCCTATTTATGGGGATCCAGAAGTGTTTTCAGATTCTTGACATGATGACATTTCTTTTTCTTTAACAAGCATTTTTATAGTGGTCGTGCGATTCGAACTCACGACCACTACAACCCATGTCCTGCCGTCGACGCCATTTGTTACGGCATTGATCCGCTGGGCTACTGGTAACAGGTTAACCAATCATCTACCCAATCTAAGGCTTATAACATCAGTGTGTTGTGCGTATGATGCCTTTTTCGGCGATGTATTCCCTGCGACTCGCCCAACACCTCACGGCGCTTTGCGCTTGGTGCTAGCAATGTCTGCCTGACCGGTGAAAACCCGACATACTCCGTCCCGGCATTGTAGGGATGCGAGGGTGTATGGTCATACGACTACGGCCATGCATGGAAATGAAGTACACGCCCCCCCCGTCCACTTCGCTGGGGGTGTGGCGGTAGTTTCTGTGTTGGCGTTTTCTTACGTAGTATAGTCCACCATTACAGGGGACCATATAGTGAATAGGACCAAATATATTGTTAGTGGAACTAGATAAATATACGATAGGTTTTTGTTTTTGCCGTAGAAGTCCTATTTTCTATGGTCCCCCTTAATAGGCCTACGAGTACTCCTGTTTCGTTTTCCCCTTTTGACGCTCCTTCAGGAGGCGCCCATGCTGGCCTCGCAGGTCGAGATTGCAGTAGTACGTAGAGCAGCGCAGAGCATACTGCATGCAGGTGTGGAAGGGAGTGGATTTTGAGGAATCGCATAGTATCTACTGTGGTACCAGGCACAGTAATTTCATGTCCATACCGGTCGTCGATCAGATCGGGGATCAGGATTGGGTATCGGGATCGGGATCGAGATCGGGATTGGGGATCGGGGATCGGGATCTGGGATCGGGACCAGGACCGGAGATCGAGGATCGGGGAGAATTCGGTCATGTCGCTCTATCGCTCTATAAATAATACACGTCATAGTTTGCGGAGGGAACTGCGTTGTCCTTGGGATTTCAATGGAAGCCCCGAAGAAGTACCATATCGAGAAAAACTCAACAGTGTGCATCGTCGGCCCAAACGGCGCGACTTGAACCAATGAATGTATACCATTGGCTGGCACTCCCCTCCCCGGGGATGGGCGTCCCCGGTCACAACAATCGTGTAATTTGGAGTTCAAACTGTCATCGACCTGAACACCTGAACCCCCCTGGAGTTCTTCGGTCTTGACAGACATCGTGGTTTGTATGGTGTCGGTTCCCATGGGCTATGACCTCCCATGACCTTCCAAAGGGTCATAGCCCATTAGGTCGGTTCACTCAAAAATAGCAAATATGGTGTCAGGAGACGTGTCTTTTTGGTCGTGTCAAGGTCTTTTCTGGTAGTATTATGCTGGTTTTAGTGTTAGAGGCGGTCAGTCAAGGGGCAAGCGAATACCGTTTTCTGGCAATATTATACTAGGTTTAGTGTTTGGAGCAATCAGTCGAGGTATCCACAACCGCGGTAATTTCCTCGTAATATACCAACGTATATCTCCTAAAGCCGCTTCTACCACCCTTTTATTGAAGGACATACATACATACATACAAGTATCATATTAATGACTATTGATACTAGACGTTTCGTTTGTTGTTGTTACCTGGTGGGGCAACTTTCTCTGCTTGCCTCTAAGGTGTTACTGTTCCTGTACAAAATAGTTCTTGGAACCCCTTCTATATACGTCATGTGACAGCCGGTGTGTTTTAGCTGGTTGGAAACTCCCCCTTCGTGCGTGCGTGCTCCGTGCTTGATATGCGGCAGGCGATGTGTGACCAGATGCAGACCACAACCCCTGAAATGCTGCGCTGACTGCTATGAATAGCTCAATGGTTATGGTTGTACCTCTAACAACGTGAAGGCTGCTTGAACACCTTGACCATCCCGCTGATTTCCCCCTTCCTTGTTCTGCGAGAGGAAAGCGCATGCAAGGGCATGGGAAGGGGGAACGTGTTGATACAGTAGTTGCTACATGTATACAACTGACAATGCTAAAAGATTCAAGAACCCCCTTATAGGTCGACACGGAGAAAGCAGACGAGATGTTGCATGGGGTGGGGGCTGGATTAGAGGTCATACATCGATACCGATGTTGCTACTTGATAGAAGCAGCATTGTTGTAGAGGGGCTACCTCGTTTTAATCACTACATTTAGACCACTACTGGGGCGAGTGGTTCCTGTGTGACAGGACGGGATTCGACGACGTGCGTTTGACCTGAATAGCACGCGGAACGGGATCTCACACACACGAAGCCGGACTTGAAAATGTGTTGTTGACGCACAGCAGTAGTGTAATAGACAATCCCAGGGCGTGGCGCATAGCACGAAACCAAAAAGGTCCTTACGTACGACGGCACAAATATTGCGGGGGGCCATAGTAAATAGGACCGAATATTGTTAGTAGAAATAGGGGAAGTAAATAGTTTTTTTTGTGTGTACCGTAGGACCTATTTACTATTGTTTACTACATTAGCCCACCCCGTAATAGTTAGAGTAGTCACTCAGCCGAGGGGCTCTGGGCAGGTCGAAACAAAGGACCTAAAAGTGACCCCCCCTATGGTAGAATGCCCCCCCATCTAGCTATAAATATACGAAGTATGATATATTTATAGGTTGGGTTGGCGTCGGTTGGCGACGACGCTGTAAAACACGCCTCTCACTGCGTGAGCTGGACAACCAGGGTACCGTTTTTTTTGTTTTTTTTTTCCGGCGGTCACCAAGGCTGGCGGTCGAGTTATGATCATTTGTGCGGGGTGGAGAACCTTTGCTCCGCACAAGGGGAATTATCGTATCACATACCTGGTAGTGTTTACGATAAGGCATTCATGAGGCAGATACATAGTAATACCCATTGCTGTCTCAGGAAGTGGCCACACCAGAAATTAAATTAACTCATTGAAGCTGTCATCCATGTGCAAGTCCGCCTCACGAGCGGTTCTTAGTAGGATGCAGCTCACCTTTCATGCGACTCGCCCAACACCTCACGGCGCTTCGCGCTTGGTGCTAGCAATGTCTACCTGGTCGGTGAAAACCCGACATGCTCCGTCCCGGCGTTGTAGGGATGCGAGGGTCTATGGTCATACGACTACGGCCATGCATTAAAATGAAGTATTTGCTAATCCTAGGTATCCCCTTCCTCTTTCGCCGCCTGTGGGCACCATCTATCTCCTAAGATAGCGATCGTTTTCTCGCTACTATCTAGTGTACCAAACTTCTCCATGTCACATTCGTCTATTTTCCGCATCTCCTCCTCGTTATACATCCCGCTCCTCCTTGCCCGGGGGGGCAGAGTAATCAGCACCCACAATGGGCGAAGAAAGCATGTATTCTCCTGTGTTTGCACACCATAAAATTGGTTGTGATTATTACGGTGCTAGCTCAGTGGCTATGGTTCATCTTCAACAACGGCCCCCAGATTGTGCATTTGATAGGGAAAGGGACACACCACAATCAACTTAACTACAAAGAACACAGTCAGGGCTGACCGCTATGTATGGTCCTGTGGTTTCGGTGTACTGCTGCATATCATATCTCTATAACAGAGGGAGACCAAATTGGCGTGGGTGCCAACTATTGATTGGTCTGTGTGACTCGAGGTCGGGGTGCTTAGCCAAAACAAAAAACGGAGACACGGAGAAACGGAGAGCTAGAGAAAAGACGACACACAGAAACCGAATACGCCTGGTTTGGAAACGTCTTTTTTTTAGTTTAGGTCACACGGAAAGGCTGCCCACAAGCCACAATAACAGCTACTACAGAGTAGCTATAATATCACGGGGGGCCATAGTAAATAGGACCGAATATTGTTAGTAGAAATAGGGAAATATAGTTTTTTTTGTGTGTACCGTAGGACCTATTTACTATTGTTTACTACATTAGCCCACCCCGTAATAGTAGCTACCGAAGAACGTGAGAACACCACTCTTTGTGTGGTGTCTCTTTGTGTGGTATGTGGGAGGAGCGCTACTACTGCGCTGATTTCTTCGACGGTCGGTCGTCGGCACGCAGAAATTGTCAAATCGCTCTTAGGACGGGTGACGGTCTTGGGATTTAACTCTTTTTGCCAGAAAAAGGCCATAGGCAACTAAGGCCCCAAGCAAGTTATTTACTGCCGCCCAAGGCCCGTTCGAGAGTGGAAAAATTCGGTGCGAACGCCCGCCCCCCATTATAACGGTACAGACAATAAATAGTGTGGCCATAGGGGAGCTATTACGGGGTGGGCTAATGTAGTAAACAATAGTAAATAGGTCCTACGGTACACACAAAAAACATATWTTCCCCTATTTCTACTAACAATATTCGGTCCTATTTACTATGGCCCCCCGTGAAAGTAGTGCGAATAGGGGTGGGTGAAATGAATTAATTAATTACACTTGGACTGTTAATTTATTAGTGTGGATTAATTTATTTTGGACAAACGAGGGACACGATATATAGGTGTTGAAAATCAAACGTTCGTGATGTCGGAAAATAATATCGCTGTGGCCGAAAAAATAATCACCGTTAAGTGTCCATATTAATATGCCAAAGGTCCTTATATTTTCGTCCGGAAGATCGGCAAATTACGTAGTAGTCAAAACGTGTCACGACACGGCTTTGTGTTCCATACCCGTGGCCCACCAGGAAAAAGACGCACGCAAAAATAATAGCATACCTGGTGCCGTCGAACGCACCCCACCCCATCGATCGAATACCCAAGCTGGTTCTTATCGACAACAGGTAAATGCAAACGCCGAGCTATATAGGTGCCTATGGCAAAAATCTCGTCAAAATCAGTCGAGGCCACACCATTCTCGATATAATGTGCCCCCTCCCTTGTTTCGAAAAAAAAAAATAACGTTTCAGAAAGGCACGACGTCCCATCAGCGTGTTTGTCACCTTGAGTAACATGCATTAAGGTGGTGGTACAATTCAAGCAAAAGCTCAAAACAACATGAAAGCTCCGACGAAGGCGAAACCTCGAAGTGCAAAAAAGCCGTCATGATTTAGTCGAAAATGTAACGGCCTGAAACNCACCCCCCCCCCTCCCCGCAGTGCTCCGTCTCGAAAGGGATGCATGGTCAATGGTCAAATGACTAAGGCAAGCAACAAATGAGTACCCCCCCCCCCCCCCCCCTCCCTACGGTAGCATTGCCTTGTATGCTATTAAAATAAAGTAGGGACATCTGCGCGATGGGTAGTATGGTAGTGTCAGTCTCCCCGGCTAATCCATGATATAAGGAGGGGATTTGGTCGAACAAACATCTAGTTGTCAGAATTGAGGGAAAGTACAGTGAAATCCAACTCTTATTTATTTCGGCTATTTTCAAAATCCGTGTCCGATTTTTAGGTGATCCGCCCATCGTTGCCTTCTTGAGCAGCCGTATGCAAAGGCACTGTTATCCCATACGGATTATACTGCAGGTCGTGCATCGTGCATAGGATTGCGGGCCGATAACATATACAGGCAGCTATTGTAGTAGTATGTAGCATTCAAGTAGCAGTAGTAGTAGC
This sequence comes from Saccharina japonica, assembly GCA_008828725.1. Classification (NCBI taxonomy): domain Eukaryota; class Phaeophyceae; order Laminariales; family Laminariaceae; genus Saccharina; species Saccharina japonica. Next base: position 45,472 of record MEHQ01003423.1, read on the forward strand.
AAGTGCGTAATAGCAGTAAGCAGTAGCAGAAGAACGTAGCAGTAGCAAGTAGACAACAGTAGGTAGAGTACAGTAGCAGTAACAGTAGCAGTAGCAGCAGTAGCAGTAGCAGTAGCAGTAGCAGTAGCAGTAGCAGTAGCAGTAGCAGTAGCAGTAGCAGTAGCAGTAGCAGTAACAATAACAGCAACAGTAGCAGTAGCAGTAGTAGACGTGCGTGAAATTCTACAGGGGGTAAGGCCGCCGGTCGGAAGAGGAAAAATTCAAGTTTTGTAAAATTTCGGCATGTTCCAAATTGGGGAAGTTCCTCGTTCCTCATGCCTCCAGTTTTAGCGTTACGACTCTGTAAACGAGTCACAGAAATCCAAACGAGGATACTTTATTTAGGCGACAGTCCCGCAGACACGAAAGAAATTAGGTCGTAGCAACACCTTTAGACGTACTACTGCAGTTTTCAGGCCATTTCAGAAGCGAGGCCGGGCACTACGTAGAACCGCAGTTTCTCGCGAGTTCTTTAGTTCGGGGTTTTCACTTCGACCTCCCTTATCCGTTTCACCATTACACCAGCCAGAGGATGTGGCTTCATGCTGGAGTCGCCAGATGATAGATGCTTCAGATTATCGTGTGCCTCGTACGTAGATGAAAACTAATTAATGTTCTTGAATTAGTATATGAATTCTACTTTTTTTTTTGGCGTTGTATCGTAGACTTGTGAATATGTGTCAAACGGGGGCAGGGGCTCGCGGGAATATACAACTAGTTTCCGGAGGAAAATTCTTACGTGTACTCGTATGTACTTATTTTCGTAACGGGTCGTTCCAGCGGCATTGCTTCTTGCTGTGGTATGTAGCGCTTGCTATATCCGCGTTTCAAACGAAGATGTCGACGGCAAGCAGCCAGTCAGCAGTGTTGATGTGCAATTAATTTTTGACAGGTTGTATGATACTTGGTATGGTATACAAACGTAGATGTGATTGAATCGGCGAACCAGAGTCGGCTGTGACGTGTCACCATTGACATACTTTAATAATAGTCTACATATTGCGATGTTGTGATAGTCTGTTGTTGTACATACTGTAGTATCATTGACTGACCAGACTATTTGTTGTATGCAACAAGCGCTTCTCGCGCCATCGATTGGATATATGGTTTGCTCTACACGTCGTACACAGTGGAGGGTTCTTTGCACTGTCTGTGGGGTGACACGTACAGAGCGGTGGGCTCTTTGTGTGGTGTTGGTTAGACGAGTGTTAGCTAATAATGACACATTCAGGGTTTGTTTGTGTCGACACTTTTACGATGGTTATGGGCCAGACTGCTATTTGACTCATGCTACGATAGAGGTGCACCATGTTTTTTTTTCGTGAGGGTCTCCACTTGTGGTCTAAACCTGACCCCAAAACTGATTTTGGCTGAAAACAAAAGTGCTGTACGAATATACCCGATGAATAATTCCATGGCCTAACGATACAACGAAAAATATCGCAACACAAAAAAAAAAAAGAATTCCGACGATATTGGGTTAAGGAGCGCCTTCGTTCAGAAAACAGTTTCGGTCAAAACGTGCTACCTCTCCCTATCCCTTTTAGAGCGCTGCTGTTTTCTTTCAACGCGATAGATACGGAAAAATATAGCGGGGAAGAAAGATAACTGATGTCACTACCTCTCTACAGACCCCTCTTTTGTCGTGCTCCGCAAAGTAGCGCAACAGTAATTCGAAATACGTTATACCCGCAGATCACCCAGGTGGCACGCGTCATTTGTGCATGCGCGTTGCAACCTGGCGATAGCAGAAGCAGCAGCAGCAGTCATCGGTCATTGTGATCGGGTTTGGCTTATTAGCTGTCACGCAAGCGGGCACTGGGTCTCTGTTTTGCCCATCATCAGCTCTCCACAGCCTGTTTTTTTGCTCTCCTGCCGATCACACCACTCTCTCAAACCAATGCCCAGCACCACCTCTTCCACCCCCTCTTCCGGGTGACCTACGTACCACTCTGTCCCGAAATATAATCACATTTTACACACTCATATTCAATAAAAGAGGTTCTTATATTTCGGTACAGAGTGGTACATTATTAGCCTTTTCAGCCAAGGCACTAGCCACCTATACGTAGGACCTTTAACCCTAGCCCCAAACCTAACCTAACCTCGCCCTAACGCGATAATTGGTGGTATGGTGTCTCCCACGGGGGGGGTGGGTGCCCACGGGCACAGGCATTCATCAAAAAGTAAGATAAAGTAAATCGTCGCCTCTTCCTCCCCCACCAGCAACAATAGCCCCAGAAGCCAACTCCACACCTGCCTGCCTGCCTGCCTTCAAGCGAGTACCATTCGTTGCAAGCCGCGATCGCCTTCAACGTCCGGCAGCAGGGATATCATCGCGACCGCCGGCAACGAGCGACGACGACGACGACGACATCATTCGCGAATGTGTCCACAGCAGTCCAACAACGGCTGTTATCAGGACACGGGAACGGCAGGACTTTGCTGCGTAGCGTGTTTGCAAACCGCGATCGTTATAGAACGTGTCGGCGGGCCGACGATAAGAATGCAAGGGGAAACACACACACACACACACACACACAATTGTGTGTGTGTGTGTGTGTGTGTGTTTCCCCTTGCATTCTTATCGTCGGCCCGCCGACACGTTCTATAACGATCGCGGTTTGCAAACACGCTACGCAGCAAAGTCCTGCCGTTCCCGTGTCCTGATAACAGCCGTTGTTGGACTGCTGTGGACACATTCGCGAATGATGTCGTCGTCGTCGTCGTCGCTCGTTGCCGGCGGTCGCGATGATATCCCTGCTGCCGGACGTTGAAGGCGATCGCGGCTTGCAACGAATGGTACTCGCTTGAAGGCAGGCAGGCAGGCAGGTGTGGAGTTGGCTTCTGGGGCTATTGTTGCTGGTGGGGGAGGAAGAGGCGACGATTTACTTTATCTTACTTTTTGATGAATGCCTGTGCCCGTGGGCACCCACCCCCCCCGTGGGAGACACCATACCACCAATTATCGCGTTAGGGCGAGGTTAGGTTAGGTTTGGGGCTAGGGTTAAAGGTCCTACGTATAGGTGGCTAGTGCCTTGGCTGAAAAGGCTAATAATGTACCACTCTGTACCGAAATATAAGAACCTCTTTTATTGAATATGAGTGTGTAAAATGTGATTATATTTCGGGACAGAGTGGTACGTAGGTCACCCGGAAGAGGGGGTGGAAGAGGTGGTGCTGGGCATTGGTTTGAGAGAGTGGTGTGATCGGCAGGAGAGCAAAAAAACAGGCTGTGGAGAGCTGATGATGGGCAAAACAGAGACCCAGTGCCCGCTTGCGTGACAGCTAATAAGCCAAACCCGATCACAATGACCGATGACTGCTGCTGCTGCTTCTGCTATCGCCAGGTTGCAACGCGCATGCACAAATGACGCGTGCCACCTGGGTGATCTGCGGGTATAACGTATTTCGAATTACTGTTGCGCTACTTTGCGGAGCACGACAAAAGAGGGGTCTGTAGAGAGGTAGTGACATCAGTTATCTTTCTTCCCCGCTATATTTTTCCGTATCTATCGCGTTGAAAGAAAACAGCAGCGCTCTAAAAGGGATAGGGAGAGGTAGCACGTTTTGACCGAAACTGTTTTCTGAACGAAGGCGCTCCTTAACCCAATATCGTCGGAATTCTTTTTTTTTTTTGTGTTGCGATATTTTTCGTTGTATCGTTAGGCCATGGAATTATTCATCGGGTATATTCGTACAGCACTTTTGTTTTCAGCCAAAATCAGTTTTGGGGTCAGGTTTAGACCACAAGTGGAGACCCTCACGAAAAAAAAACATGGTGCACCTCTATCGTAGCATGAGTCAAATAGCAGTCTGGCCCATAACCATCGTAAAAGTGTCGACACAAACAAACCCTGAATGTGTCATTATTAGCTAACACTCGTCTAACCAACACCACACAAAGAGCCCACCGCTCTGTACGTGTCACCCCACAGACAGTGCAAAGAACCCTCCACTGTGTACGACGTGTAGAGCAAACCATATATCCAATCGATGGCGCGAGAAGCGCTTGTTGCATACAACAAATAGTCTGGTCAGTCAATGATACTACAGTATGTACAACAACAGACTATCACAACATCGCAATATGTAGACTATTATTAAAGTATGTCAATGGTGACACGTCACAGCCGACTCTGGTTCGCCGATTCAATCACATCTACGTTTGTATACCATACCAAGTATCATACAACCTGTCAAAAATTAATTGCACATCAACACTGCTGACTGGCTGCTTGCCGTCGACATCTTCGTTTGAAACGCGGATATAGCAAGCGCTACATACCACAGCAAGAAGCAATGCCGCTGGAACGACCCGTTACGAAAATAAGTACATACGAGTACACGTAAGAATTTTCCTCCGGAAACTAGTTGTATATTCCCGCGAGCCCCTGCCCCCGTTTGACACATATTCACAAGTCTACGATACAACGCCAAAAAAAAAAGTAGAATTCATATACTAATTCAAGAACATTAATTAGTTTTCATCTACGTACGAGGCACACGATAATCTGAAGCATCTATCATCTGGCGACTCCAGCATGAAGCCACATCCTCTGGCTGGTGTAATGGTGAAACGGATAAGGGAGGTCGAAGTGAAAACCCCGAACTAAAGAACTCGCGAGAAACTGCGGTTCTACGTAGTGCCCGGCCTCGCTTCTGAAATGGCCTGAAAACTGCAGTAGTACGTCTAAAGGTGTTGCTACGACCTAATTTCTTTCGTGTCTGCGGGACTGTCGCCTAAATAAAGTATCCTCGTTTGGATTTCTGTGACTCGTTTACAGAGTCGTAACGCTAAAACTGGAGGCATGAGGAACGAGGAACTTCCCCAATTTGGAACATGCCGAAATTTTACAAAACTTGAATTTTTCCTCTTCCGACCGGCGGCCTTACCCCCTGTAGAATTTCACGCACGTCTACTACTGCTACTGCTACTGTTGCTGTTATTGTTACTGCTACTGCTACTGCTACTGCTACTGCTACTGCTACTGCTACTGCTACTGCTACTGCTACTGCTACTGCTACTGCTGCTACTGCTACTGTTACTGCTACTGCTACCTATCTACTGCTCTGTCTACTTGCTACTGCTACTGTACTGTCTGCTACTGCTACTTACTGTATGATACTTGCTACTACTACTGCTACTTACTACTACACGTAACAATTAGCGCTCTGTATATGTTATCGCCCGCAATCTTATGCACGATGCACGACCTGCAGTATAATCCTAATGGATCACAGTGGCCTTTGCATCGGCTGCTCAATGAAGCAAGATGGGCGGAATCACCTAAAAATCGGACACGGGATTTTGTAAATATAGCCGAAAAAAGTAAGACTTGGATTTCACTCTGAACTTTCCTTCAATTCTGACAACTAGTGTGTCGACAATCCCTCCTTATATCATGGATAGTCCGGGGGACTGACACTACCATAACTAACCCACTTACCGCAGTAGTCCCTACTTTATTTTTAATAGCAGTACAAAGGCCAATGCACGTAGGGAGGGGGGGGGGGGGGGGGGTACTCATTTGTTGCTTGCCTTAGTCATTTGACCATTGACCATGCATCCCTTTCGAGACGGAGCACTGCGGGGAGGGGGGGGGGTGGTAGCAGTAGCAGTAGCAGTAGCAGTAGCAGTAGCAGTAGCAGTAGCAGTAGCAGTAGCAGTAGCAGTAGCAGTAGCAGTAGCAGTAGCAGTAGCAGTAGCAGTAGCAGTAGCAGTAGCAGTAGCAGTAGCAGTAGCAGTAGCAGTAGCAGTAGCAGTAGCAGTAGCAGTAGCAGTAGCAGTAGCAGTAGCAGTAGCAGTAGCAGTAGCAGTAGCAGTAGCAGTAGCAGTAGCAGTAGCAGTAGCAGTAGCAGTAGCAGTAGCAGTAGCAGTAGCAGTAGCAGTAGCAGTAGCAGTAGCAGTAGCAGTAGCAGTAGCAGTAGCAGTAGCAGTAGCAGTAGCAGTAGCAGTAGCAGTAGCAGTAGCAGTAGCAGTAGCAGTAGCAGTAGCAGTAGCAGTAGCAGTAGCAGTAGCAGTAGCAGTAGCAGTAGCAGTAGCAGTAGCAGTAGCAGTAGCAGTAGCAGTAGCAGTAGCAGTAGCAGTAGCAGTAGCAGTAGCAGTAGCAGTAGCAGTAGCAGTAGCAGTAGCAGTAGCAGTAGCAGTAGCAGTAGCAGTAGCAGTAGCAGTAGCAGTAGCAGTAGCAGTAGCAGTAGCAGTAGCAGTAGCAGTAGCAGTAGCAGTAGCAGTAGCAGTAGCAGTAGCAGTAGCAGTAGCAGTAACAATAACAGCAACAGTAGCAGTAGCAGTAGTAGACGTGCGTGAAATTCTACAGGGGGTAAGGCCGCCGGTCGGAAGAGGAAAAATTCAAGTTTTGTAAAATTTCGGCATGTTCCAAATTGGGGAAGTTCCTCGTTCCTCATGCCTCCAGTTTTAGCGTTACGACTCTGTAAACGAGTCACAGAAATCCAAACGAGGATACTTTATTTAGGCGACAGTCCCGCAGACACGAAAGAAATTAGGTCGTAGCAACACCTTTAGACGTACTACTGCAGTTTTCAGGCCATTTCAGAAGCGAGGCCGGGCACTACGTAGAACCGCAGTTTCTCGCGAGTTCTTTAGTTCGGGGTTTTCACTTCGACCTCCCTTATCCGTTTCACCATTACACCAGCCAGAGGATGTGGCTTCATGCTGGAGTCGCCAGATGATAGATGCTTCAGATTATCGTGTGCCTCGTACGTAGATGAAAACTAATTAATGTTCTTGAATTAGTATATGAATTCTACTTTTTTTTTTGGCGTTGTATCGTAGACTTGTGAATATGTGTCAAACGGGGGCAGGGGCTCGCGGGAATATACAACTAGTTTCCGGAGGAAAATTCTTACGTGTACTCGTATGTACTTATTTTCGTAACGGGTCGTTCCAGCGGCATTGCTTCTTGCTGTGGTATGTAGCGCTTGCTATATCCGCGTTTCAAACGAAGATGTCGACGGCAAGCAGCCAGTCAGCAGTGTTGATGTGCAATTAATTTTTGACAGGTTGTATGATACTTGGTATGGTATACAAACGTAGATGTGATTGAATCGGCGAACCAGAGTCGGCTGTGACGTGTCACCATTGACATACTTTAATAATAGTCTACATATTGCGATGTTGTGATAGTCTGTTGTTGTACATACTGTAGTATCATTGACTGACCAGACTATTTGTTGTATGCAACAAGCGCTTCTCGCGCCATCGATTGGATATATGGTTTGCTCTACACGTCGTACACAGTGGAGGGTTCTTTGCACTGTCTGTGGGGTGACACGTACAGAGCGGTGGGCTCTTTGTGTGGTGTTGGTTAGACGAGTGTTAGCTAATAATGACACATTCAGGGTTTGTTTGTGTCGACACTTTTACGATGGTTATGGGCCAGACTGCTATTTGACTCATGCTACGATAGAGGTGCACCATGTTTTTTTTTCGTGAGGGTCTCCACTTGTGGTCTAAACCTGACCCCAAAACTGATTTTGGCTGAAAACAAAAGTGCTGTACGAATATACCCGATGAATAATTCCATGGCCTAACGATACAACGAAAAATATCGCAACACAAAAAAAAAAAAGAATTCCGACGATATTGGGTTAAGGAGCGCCTTCGTTCAGAAAACAGTTTCGGTCAAAACGTGCTACCTCTCCCTATCCCTTTTAGAGCGCTGCTGTTTTCTTTCAACGCGATAGATACGGAAAAATATAGCGGGGAAGAAAGATAACTGATGTCACTACCTCTCTACAGACCCCTCTTTTGTCGTGCTCCGCAAAGTAGCGCAACAGTAATTCGAAATACGTTATACCCGCAGATCACCCAGGTGGCACGCGTCATTTGTGCATGCGCGTTGCAACCTGGCGATAGCAGAAGCAGCAGCAGCAGTCATCGGTCATTGTGATCGGGTTTGGCTTATTAGCTGTCACGCAAGCGGGCACTGGGTCTCTGTTTTGCCCATCATCAGCTCTCCACAGCCTGTTTTTTTGCTCTCCTGCCGATCACACCACTCTCTCAAACCAATGCCCAGCACCACCTCTTCCACCCCCTCTTCCGGGTGACCTACGTACCACTCTGTCCCGAAATATAATCACATTTTACACACTCATATTCAATAAAAGAGGTTCTTATATTTCGGTACAGAGTGGTACATTATTAGCCTTTTCAGCCAAGGCACTAGCCACCTATACGTAGGACCTTTAACCCTAGCCCCAAACCTAACCTAACCTCGCCCTAACGCGATAATTGGTGGTATGGTGTCTCCCACGGGGGGGGTGGGTGCCCACGGGCACAGGCATTCATCAAAAAGTAAGATAAAGTAAATCGTCGCCTCTTCCTCCCCCACCAGCAACAATAGCCCCAGAAGCCAACTCCACACCTGCCTGCCTGCCTGCCTTCAAGCGAGTACCATTCGTTGCAAGCCGCGATCGCCTTCAACGTCCGGCAGCAGGGATATCATCGCGACCGCCGGCAACGAGCGACGACGACGACGACGACATCATTCGCGAATGTGTCCACAGCAGTCCAACAACGGCTGTTATCAGGACACGGGAACGGCAGGACTTTGCTGCGTAGCGTGTTTGCAAACCGCGATCGTTATAGAACGTGTCGGCGGGCCGACGATAAGAATGCAAGGGGAAACACACACACACACACACACACACAAGTTTCAGGCCGTTACATTTTCGACTAAATCATGACGGCTTTTTTGCACTTCGAGGTTTCGCCTTCGTCGGAGCTTTCATGTTGTTTTGAGCTTTTGCTTGAATTGTACCACCACCTTAATGCATGTTACTCAAGGTGACAAACACGCTGATGGGACGTCGTGCCTTTCTGAAACGTTATTTTTTTTTTTCGAAACAAGGGAGGGGGCACATTATATCGAGAATGGTGTGGCCTCGACTGATTTTGACGAGATTTTTGCCATAGGCACCTATATAGCTCGGCGTTTGCATTTACCTGTTGTCGATAAGAACCAGCTTGGGTATTCGATCGATGGGGTGGGGTGCGTTCGACGGCACCAGGTATGCTATTATTTTTGCGTGCGTCTTTTTCCTGGTGGGCCACGGGTATGGAACACAAAGCCGTGTCGTGACACGTTTTGACTACTACGTAATTTGCCGATCTTCCGGACGAAAATATAAGGACCTTTGGCATATTAATATGGACACTTAACGGTGATTATTTTTTCGGCCACAGCGATATTATTTTCCGACATCACGAACGTTTGATTTTCAACACCTATATATCGTGTCCCTCGTTTGTCCAAAATAAATTAATCCACACTAATAAATTAACAGTCCAAGTGTAATTAATTAATTCATTTCACCCACCCCTATTCGCACTACTTTCACGGGGGACCATAGTAAATAGGGACCAAAATATTGTTGGTAAAAATAGGGAAATATGTAGGTTTTTGTATGTACCTTAGGTCCTATTTACTACATTAGCCCACCCCGTAATAGCTCCCCTATGGCCACACTATTTATTGTCTGTACCGTTATAATGGGGGGCGGGCGTTCGCACCGAATTTTTCCACTCTCGAACGGGCCTTGGGCGGCAGTAAATAACTTGCTTGGGGCCTTAGTTGCCTATGGCCTTTTTCTGGCAAAAAGAGTTAAATCCCAAGACCGTCACCCGTCCTAAGAGCGATTTGACAATTTCTGCGTGCCGACGACCGACCGTCGAAGAAATCAGCGCAGTAGTAGCGCTCCTCCCACATACCACACAAAGAGACACCACACAAAGAGTGGTGTTCTCACGTTCTTCGGTAGCTACTATTACGGTAGACCATAGTAAACACTAGTAAATAGGACCTACGGGACACACAAATAACACTATATTTACCTATTTTTACTGACAATATTTGGTCCTATGAACTAGTGTTTACTATGGTCCCCCGTGATATTATAGCTACTCTGTAGTAGCTGTTATTGTGGCTTGTGGGCAGCCTTTCCGTGTGACCTAAACTAAAAAAAAGACGTTTCCAAACCAGGCGTATTCGGTTTCTGTGTGTCGTCTTTTCTCTAGCTCTCCGTTTCTCCGTGTCTCCGTTTTTTGTTTTGGCTAAGCACCCCGACCTCGAGTCACACAGACCAATCAATAGTTGGCACCCACGCCAATTTGGTCTCCCTCTGTTATAGAGATATGATATGCAGCAGTACACCGAAACCACAGGACCATACATAGCGGTCAGCCCTGACTGTGTTCTTTGTAGTTAAGTTGATTGTGGTGTGTCCCTTTCCCTATCAAATGCACAATCTGGGGGCCGTTGTTGAAGATGAACCATAGCCACTGAGCTAGCACCGTAATAATCACAACCAATTTTATGGTGTGCAAACACAGGAGAATACATGCTTTCTTCGCCCATTGTGGGTGCTGATTACTCTGCCCCCCCGGGCAAGGAGGAGCGGGATGTATAACGAGGAGGAGATGCGGAAAATAGACGAATGTGACATGGAGAAGTTTGGTACACTAGATAGTAGCGAGAAAACGATCGCTATCTTAGGAGATAGATGGTGCCCACAGGCGGCGAAAGAGGAAGGGGATACCTAGGATTAGCAAAAAGTTCCTTCTATGCAATATATGGAAACAGCGTAATGAGCGCTCAACTGTTGCAGGTGTGTGTCTCTATTAGGAGTAGGAACGGTGCTCCGTCTCGAAAGGGATGCGTGGTCAAATGGTCAAATGACTAAGACAAGCAACAAATGAGCACCCCCCCCCCCATTAATTCATTGAAGCTGTCATCCATCTGCAAGTCCGCCTCACAAGCGGTTCTTAGTAGGATGCAGCTCACCCTTCATGCGACTCGCCCAATACCTCACGGCGCTTCGCGCTTGGTGCAAGCAATGTCTGCCTGGTCGGTGAAAGCCCAGCGTGCTGCGTCCCCGTGCTCCGTCCCGGTATTGTAGGGATGCGAGGGTCTATGGCCATACGACTACGGCCATGCATGACATGCGGTTAATGAGTACACCCCTCCCCCGCGGTAATAATGGTTATGCTTCGTATGTTGTATCTCTAATACAAACACCATCTGGGGGGCTCGTAGTGAGACATTCACCACAATAACCCCTCAGCCAGCCGTCAGCGCTGGGATTGCTACGTACTCGTAGTAGGTGTAACGCCCCCACATCACATGGAATATGTACGACTATCCCGCCGGCCATTGGACTCGGAGCCGCTCACGGTGGAGTATATATATCATATTATATATATCTATATATTTATATAAATATTTATAAATATATTTATATATATATATATATATCTTGAACGCAAACTCTTCGCTGACAAACCCAGACTGGCAGAATGGCCTCTAAACCTAAATCCTGCATTAAAAATACACAAAAAATTGCAGCGGGGGTCGAGGAAAAAATTACTCCAATCTAAAACCTATCAGACGGTACAATACAAAAATGAGGGGGTGGGAGGGAAAAAAAATCCAACCGGCGGCCTTAACCCTCTCAAGACTCTGAGCCCACGTTCTGGGGACTAAATACTTGGAAACTAGACTCGTTTCTTTGTTTTTGTTTTTTGGCAGTAGTATTTAATAGTTAAAGGGGTGACTGTTTTTTTTTTAAGGCTGCCGACTGCTGCTGCTTGCTGTGTTTGTTGAACAGCAGCATGCATGTGCAAATGCGCGGGCTTTCGGTGTGACGGACGAAGAACAACAGCCCGACTTCAGCTCTCTGTGCCAGCACAACAAAGCGGAAGATGTATTTCCGCGTAGGGTTTTAATCGCCGTGCTATATATAGATGTATAGTACATCATCCTCGATCTCACAGCTGTTGTTTTATTTTTATTTTTTGAATATATGATACAGCGATGTTAGGGCCCGTATTAACGAGTATAAAATAAATTCAATTTGGAGAAAATAAAATTCAAAATTCGCTTTTCATTGGTCAACACACGCACCAGCACCAATTTTTATGCCCCAAGATCCTAATCTTTGGTGCTGGTGCGTGTGTTGACCAATGAAAAGCGGATTCGAATAAAAAAAATTCCAAATTGAATTTTTTTCTTCTTCGTTAAAACGGGCCCTTAGCATATAGGATGGTAAGAACACACATGATATCATACAATGCGATATCGAATCCTATGATACATACATTCGATATGATATTGTAGGATGTAATGTGGTTGCCAGGCTCTCGGCCCAACCGTCGCATGGATATGCCCTGCGTCGGTTTCGCCATTCGTCGAGGTCATATCATAGATATCTGTATCTTACTAGTAGTGTGCTACTCGTGTGGTCGCTCGTATTCCAAGACTACTTGCCGTGTTCGTCAGCCCCATTTATATGTTGTCCCGTACACAAGTGTTGACTGAGGACACCCAAGATCCTTGAATGCGCGGCAAGGGCAGTCCCCCTTGCCACACTCTTCGTATCGTTCATCCAGCTTTGTCGTCAAGCCTGGATGCTCCAACAACCTGGCGTCTCCTCGACGCTACTCAGACAAGCTCTCTGTGCCGGCACAACAAAACGGAAGGTGTATTTACGCGTAGGGTTATTCGCCGTGCTGTAGTACCTCATATGATACAGCGATGTTATCATATACCTGGTAGCATGATAAGAACACACATGATATCATACGATAATATATCGAACCCTATGATACATCATTTCGATATGATATTGTAGGATTTTATGTGGGTGCCAGGCTCTCGGCTCAACCGTCGCATGGATATGCGTGCCCTGCGTCGGTTTCACCATTCATTCGTCGAGGTCATATATATATTTGTACCTTATTGTTCTACTGTCTGTGGTCGTTTGTAGTCCAAAACTACTTGCCGCCGTGTTCGTCAGCCCCACTGTTGTCCCGTGCACAAGTAGCGACTGACAACACCCAAGATCCTTGAATGCGCGACAAGGGCAGTTCCCCCTTGCCACATTCTTCGTATCGTCAAACTTGGATGCTCCAACAACCTGGCGTCTCCTCCACGCTACTCAGACAAGAAAGGAAAGTGCTACAGACTCAAGCCGGACCTGAGTCCGTACTCATATTGGCGCCGACGGCGGAGTCCGTACTCATAATAAGACATACACTAATTCATGCGGCAACACAACCCTAATTTTGGTACTTAATGCCTGTGGTGATGTGGTACACTATATACAGTACACGACACGAGGCAACTCGTAAGAAATTTGAATTGGGAGTTAAGATAAGTTGGCTCCATTGTTTTTCGCACACACAAACAACAAGGAAACCATATTTTATCCAGAAATTATCATCATTATTACAGTAATACACACCGTCCCTCACATAAGAATAAGAACTTGAGCCCGGTCCAAAATGTGATTTTCTTAGCCCTTTCGGGACCCATACACGATACTACTGTAGCGTCTAAAATACCAAACATAACAAGAAGGGCGGTGTCTTATCACCGATTCAGAACTGGAACAAAAAATACCACACTAATTCCAAGTAGTTTGTCCTCAAATATGTGGGACCAGTTAGTTCTTAAGGGGTTGAGGAAATATGATAGGGCAGATGTGATACTCGTAGGGAGAGAGCGCGACAGCATTCTTCAACAGTTGCTAGTCGTCATGCTGCGTGCGTGTCGTGCGCCGCATAGCACGCAAGATTGCAAGAAAGCACACTCCCTGAAATGAATTTTCAGAGCTGGTTTTCGCCACCAAAGTACCGCATTATTAGCACACAACAAGATAACACACACACACCTTAGCTCAGTTTAGGAGGATGCAGTTCAGAACCGATTTTCTCCAAAGTACGGCATTAGCACGCAAGATACTGTAACACACGCCCTCTGGGATAAGCTTCAGATCCGACTATTTTCTCCAAAATGAACAGGGGGGGTGCACACAAAAACGAAATTAGCGGGTTTCCACTCGGCGTTTTCGCTCTTCTCCCGTTGCCGATATAACCAGCTTTGCACTTCGTCCTATCTATATGGGGTGTGTGTTTCCTTGCGTGTCGTAGGGTGGCCCCCCTGTTATTGGGCCGGTTGATTAGTGCCGGCTGCCGGCTGCAGTGCCTTTTCAAATAAATCACGAACGCGGAAAGCACCTATCCCAAAACGAACATTTTTTCAACAAATTATGAACCAGAAGTACTAATAAAAATGGTACACGTGGCCTGTTGTTGTTGTTGTTTTTCTTCACATTAAACTCGTTTCAGTTGCTAATCCCTATAGTCTGATCTAGCAAGATCACGGCCCGTGGTCACAAAAGTGCTAGAGCCATCAGAGAATCCTAAAGAACACGTACACTTAGCAGGGAAAGGATACACAAGTCCGAAGAGGTACACCTAAAATCCCTACAGCATGTTATGCGTGTCCAAAACTGAACTACACGCCCGCAATCTCCATTCGACTACAGCAGCATCGTCCCCCCCCCCCCCCTCCCACTCTTTACCAATGAATTTGCCGACTACAGCGTAACTACTGTCTGAAGTGCTGTCTGTACAAAAACACACGGTAGGCGTGGGAACAAGATGGAGCACGCAGCTGCTGTCTGAAGTGCTGCCAGAATGACAGTCCGCGGGCACAAAGTGAAAAAGAACAGCCAACCAAAGCCATCATGTCCATTGACAATTACCCGAATCTATCCTGAACGGTCTGTGTTAGGCACAGCATTATAAACATCGACACTGATTAGGAATCGTTCCACATTGAAGGGGTCTTCCACGATCAGGCACACAATGAAGGCACCCGGGGTGTCCGCGCCATCTCTGCCGCGTCTCTCTACAAAACCAGTGACGTCATCCACACCTACCCAACAACAACATTCGGGGGGAAAAGCGAAGAATTTGTCAACAGAAAACAGAAAAACAATAATGTTCGTCCGTCACGGGTCGATGTCGTCCGTGCTCCGGATCGCTTCTCCTGTGCGCTGCTGTGCTGCTGCGCCGGCGCGCTGCTGTGCTGCTGCTCAGGCGCGCCGCTCCGGTGCCGCTCGGCCAGTCCTAGCACGACCACACTCGACCCGCTCCGTCCGTACACGCTCTCGTTGCTGTCCTTCCCAGTCGGCTCCTCGCTTTCTCTCTCGTTGCACTCAGGGTGCTTGGTCTGAAAAATAAAAATTCTCGCGCTGAAGGGATTGACCAGTCCAACAACAGCTCGTCGCCACACGCTCCCTCCTCCTTTGATGGCGAAGCCAGGTTACTGAGACAGTACAGCTCCCTCTAGCAAACATACCTAGGGCTGTGTACGTAGTGTCCGTCCACCTTTCTGATGGCGTCTGCCTCCGCGCACAAAAGTGAGATGGACATTGCTGTCTACACCGACGGCCAAAAAGGCCCGTGCATCTGGACTTTTGCGCCTGACGCACCAGTGCCGATCCAACTCTACCGCTGCACACGCTTCGCGGCGGGTGCGCAGCAGCAAGAAGGTATCGGTCCGCTTGAGGGTGAGTCTAGCCTTGCTCGCTAGAAAGACCCCCCCCCTCGCTATGGGCCATGCCAAAGCAAAGACCTTGCCGAGGCAGCGAGGGGAAAAAGGGAAGTGCTGTGAAACCGCTTGGCACAGTGGGAATAACCTATCAATGTGGCAGTGTGCAGAGAAATAATAGTGCCTGTTGCCGATATAGTGCCGATGCCGGTATTGTTGGCTGGTGAACACCGGCACTAAATATATATAAGAGGCTTCGTGTAGCCGACGCTGAAACCGGTGTCCACCTACTTTCGACATCATCACCTTTTTTTCCTCTCAAGAAGCTCTCAAGTTGTGGTGTCGCGTACGGCTGACTGTTGTATAGCTTTCTCACACTACTGCTTCTGGAAAAAACGACCCTGTCATAAGAAAGAGCCCAACAAGAAACTCAGCCTGAGATTTCCGGAGGAAGAACAAATAAATCGTGAGCGGTTACACTTGCACCAAATTTACGGCAGAAAAATGTGGACCAACATCCCAGACACCCTTGCTCAAATAAGAAATATATCCTGGCCCAGTGTCCCGGTTTCTTATCATTGGAGGACCGGCACCACTCTGCACATCTTCTTTTTCTGCTGCGTTTATATACTCGTTCGCCTGTTCTTGCTCGGGGGCACGGGGGTGTCCTTGCTCCCGTCAACGGCAGGCAATGTTATTACTCTCCCCTCTCGAGGTTGCCATGTACAGCAACAGCAGTAGTATTTTGTGGAGCTCGGTCGACATGGGCCTTCCGGTGAAGCCGGGCACGGGAAGTCATCAACGAGCAGAGCTTGAGGCCAAAACTGTTTGGATAATATTCGCTACAGCTTTACCTACTCGTGAAATATGTACGCAGCAGATATACTGTAGTACGAGTCGTGCGTACGAGTCTATGGGCTATGAGCCTCTCTGAGTACTGTCATATCCCGCATAGGTACGAGTGTCTTCAGAATGCAAGGACCGCTTGGATACCCAAACGGAATAAATAAATAAATATATTTTCATTTTCCGGACAGAGAGTGGTGCAAACTTTTCCGTGCAATTCGCGTTCCGTTCCGTTTCGCTGTTTCTCTTTTTCTCGCAGTTTTGTTTGCGTTTCATGTGAGGTAACGCGACGATCATACGACAGCAGTACTGTGGTGCTGCCCGTGAAAACAAAAAACGAAAGACAAACAAAAGGCATAGATCCCCAGCAATACGCTTCCTTTCCAATATGAAGATAGGACTGTGCGAGATGGCTGACTACGTACATGTCGCCGGTCGCCCCGGTCGTCTACCAGGTAGTGGTTACCCTTGAATGCTGGTAATAATAGAGTCTTGATGAGTTCGATTCCCACGATGTGGTAAGGTTTTGAGTTTATTTGTGAACAAGTACGCGTAAAGGAATTAACTGCTGAGGGCGCATATATAGCGTGGGTAGGCACAATTCGAGCGAATTGACGAGAAAGACGAGGGCTGAAGTCTTCTCGCGATAAAAAATGCAAGGCACGAACCGTAGTGGGGGGGGGGGGGAGCCTACTTTTTTACTTTGTGGATCTGTGAGTTACGACTACTTACTGTAGGAGGGAGACAGAGAAGAAAAAGGCGGAGATAACATACAGTACAGGACACCTGATAAGAAACATGACAACGAGAAAGCCGGGCTGATATTTGGAGAAAAATAAGAAATTTGAGAGTCGTTATCTTGTAATTAGTGTAGAAACCACACTCTCTCAAGTAAGAAATCCAGCCTGAGCCAGCTTTCCCGTTTCTTATTCTAGGTGTTCTGTACTATATGGGACGGGGAAAGCAAACATAATTCGCTGGCTATTGCTGCTGCTGTAGTCTGTGGTACAGTATTACAGTGTACACACGGTACTAATAATGTGCTGTGGCCCTGTGACTTGTAGGGTTGTTACTGCTGTACTACAGCAGCACTTGCGACAATTAATAGTGTACTACAGGCAGCACCTGTGACTATTAATAGTATTACGGAGGACCATTAGTAAATAGGACCAAATATTGGTGATATAAATATGTAAATATATAGGTTGTTGTCTGTACCGCAGGTCCTATTTACTATGGCCCCCCGAAATACAACAACAGCAGCAAGCACCTGTGTGCCGTGGAGAGCTGTGCCGGTAGCCGCAAACAAAAGCTGTCGGAATGGTCGATCTTGAAATACCCCTGGAGATAGATGCTGCCTGGTTGTAAAACGGCGAGTTTATGGTTCAACAGCGGGAGCGCGTAACGGCGGCGACCGTAACTTCAACATTCACAGCAGTACCCATCTTTATCTTTGTGCAGAGGCATATGCCACAGGAGGCGTGTGTGTACAAGCACGAAAGTATACAAGGCAATATAGCAATTGCAGTAGAGGCCCGCGGATAACAAATAACCTAAGAAAATATGGCTCACTTTTTGCGGGACGTTTAAGAAAAATGGATTAAGAAATCGTGCTGAGCGACGAGCGCTACGTATGTTTACACTAATCCTTAGAATAGCCTGTGCTCAAGGTTGCTTCACTGCTGTTGTAAGGTGGTGTCACAATAAGGTTCAAGGCTTTCGCTCAGATTGAATGTTTCTTGGCGGCGGGCCTACACTGCTGCTGTACGAGCGTAGGCTGTGAAGGCACAGATAAGCAAACTGAATACTACTACGAGTACTGCTGTACGTATACGTATATGTATGCGGGTCAGTTATATACGCCGGTATGATACACTCGTAGAGTAATTGGCACAATAGCTCTTGCTGTTATTATTGCTGTTGCTGTTGCTGTTGCTGTTGCTATTGCTGGTGTTGGTCAGTGGTGCTGGTGCTGCTGGTGGTGCTGCTACTACTGCTGCTACGTACTGCTGCTGCTGCGTCTATCTGTGCGGCTTTCGCGCTACGCATCATCTCCTCACCTTCGCAACTCTGCTCGCAGTCGTTTGACAGCTGGTAATGCTGCCGCTGCTGCTGTATATCTCTCGGCTGAAGGGCTGCAACCTTGCGCCTGCTGTATGTGTCATACATATGTCTTCTGTCATCTGTGATAACGTCGTGGGTCATGGGTCATGTTGATACAGAGTACAGCGTACTGGTACTCGTACATCGTACAAGTTTGCAGGGCGGGCTGGCAATTTTTCCGACAAGCGGTCTTATTTTTCCGAGACTGTCTGAGCTGGCTCTTTTGATTGGTGGGATTCCCGAGACTGTCAGCAAAACGCAAATCTATTGGTCGAAATGTCGTTTCAAAATACTAGTTCGGAAAAAAAACGAGAAGATATCATATCAGGGATCAGGGTTGGTTGTATAGATAGGCAGGTGGGCAGGTGCGGAGGGTGTACTGCAGATTAGCGCGTAGAGTTTGAGGTGACGCAAGCAACTCGAGCCGATCGATGTTGGGCGAGAACCACCGACAGATCTGCGTCGTACGCCGTTGTTGCTTGCCTGACAACGACTCAATATCAGCCTGCCGTTCGTTGTCTTGTCGTGCCCACGGATTACGGCGATGAATTCGATGCGAGAACAACACGAACACAACAACGACAACAACAACAACAACAACAACAACAACAACAACAACAACAACAACAACAACAACAGCAACAACAACAGTTACTACTACTGCTTGCGTTGTAGTATTATAGTAACGACAACACCAGCAACAACAGCAACAGCGGTGGCTGTTCGAGCAGCACACCAATGGGAGCCAGTAAAATTAACCTGCTTGGCTTGTGTGAGCGAGATCCGAGATTTAACTTTACAGACACAGCAGAGATGTGAACATTCTCGTTTCCTGGACATTTGCTTCTGATGACGTTTTTGGTGTTGTTGTTGTTGTTGTTGTTGTGGTTGTTAGTTGTTTTGTGCCTCCACGATGAACTCCGTGCACGACCACGAGAGAACAACAACCGCACCACCACCAGCCACCAGTAGCACGTAGGGGGTAGAAGGGAGAGGAAGAAGAAGCCTGTGCAAGCAATTCACGCGCAGCTTTACAAGAAGAAGACTGCTTTGCCTCTAGACTGCTGTGTGTGGTGCCTCGTCTGTGGCTGGCGGGGTCTCCGACTTATTCGGCAGGAAGGTAGAGCTCGGAAGATAAGAAGGGTGAAATGTGAAACGGGCGGATTCGACGGGGCGTTGGGGAAACAGCAATAATAATAATAATAATAACATCGAATCGGCATTACGAATGGACGTCATCATCAGATCTACAGCAAGCAGCAGTAACAGTAATAGTTTTGTTTCTTCCCATAAATATGAGAACCGCTCGATGTCGACGCGTTTTTTTCCTGACAATTTCGTGTCACAATCTTGTAACCAGGTATGTAATATATTTCGCATTGGATCGCCCGCCATCATGCGTCAACTGCTACTCCCTTTCTGTGTGCTGTTTTCCGCTCACTCAGCAGCTATGTATGGGCTACGTATGAGACCTTTTTTGGGAGGTTCATACTCACTCGTAGCCCATACGAGTAGCTCCGCAGTGATGGTTTACTTACTGTGAGTTTTATAGGAAAGAGTACGGTATTATTGTTCCCGACGAGCGACTGACTGGTTGCTGTTGCTGCTGTAGCATAGTACCTACATCAACATGATGATCCAAAAGTAAGTGTAAACTTTGAGGTGCGTTGTCAAAACGGACTGACAAAGTTATTGCTATACTCGTAGGAGGTATGTACAATATACTATGCCTGGCACACGCAGTAGTAGTACAACAACAACAAACAGAGCATTACTGTATGTATGTAATATTACAGTAGTATCAAGACATCTCGCATTTATTTCCTAGCCTAGGGGTATTGAACGGTAATCCAAAAAACGTGGTGAGAGGAAGAGACGCCGCGTGCGTGTTCTTCGTGGGATAAGTAAACCACGAAGAAAGACGAAACGATATTTACGAGTATCAACATGTATGTATGTATGTACGCGAAGAAGAATTCTGGAGAAGTTGTCGGGAGGTATTCGTATGATGGAAATTTCGGCATGTAGGGATATGCCGGTATATAATGCGGGTAAAAGGGTCTAGAGTATCAAACGGGCCCGTGGGGTTTCAAATAGATATAGACCGCACACCGCATCATACATACAGCACGAAAAACGAATAGGACGAGGAAGAGGAACGAGGTATGAGGCACACATAATAAGTAGTAGATACGTTTACACACATACACGGCAGGTCAGTCAGGTAGGATGGTAAGAACACGACGACTCGTGTTTTTTATTTCAACGTACGTTTTTTTCTTTTCTTCTTTTTGCGGTTTCGCGACGATTGTCTCTCGAGGAGAGAGGCCGTACGACGAGTAGCAGTAGTGCGCACTCTGTAGTTACATACGAAGAAACCGCACGCGTTGACGGTTCACAGCTTTCATTTTGTTTATTTCGGCTGCCGAACGGCGCAGTAAGTATAAATATCTTGTTTTCTCTCGGAGTGCGGAGACATACACTCCTCACCTATGAATATATGGGGGATGACCCTCCAAAAGAAAATAATTCCGAGGGTCATCCCCCATAGATAGCTCCTCACTGACTGATCACGAAAAAAGAAGGAAAGAAAGTCGACGAACGGTCTAAGAGACTCTCACCGCCCCACTAATATGTATAGTTATGTTTGTTAGTGAAATTTTCGTACTTTTCGCAACTTTTCTCTTCGCACGAGCACTTTTCCACCAGCCGTATAATTGCACGTACGTGCTGTGGGCTGTTAGACCTGCACGTACTTTTGCACCATCTTTCCCTTGCTCCCACCCGGACCTGATCCCACCCGGATCTGATCCCATTTGGCACCCTGCTCCCACCCACAAGGTGCAGAAATATAATCAGCCCTCCGCAGGAGCCGCCGGAGGCCCACCTGGCACCTCGATCCCATTTGGTACCCATGTAGGCCATACATATCTACAACAACTCTTGCTATACATATAACCGTATTGAATGTACGTGCAGATTCGTTAGACTCGCACGTACGTGCAAGTTCTCCGGAGCCGGCACTTTTCGCCAACAAACTTATTATACAACTTGTTGTCTGCTTTATTTACCTTGTTTAATGCCCATTGCAGCCGACCACCAGCAACACAAAACACACACGCAACAGGGACGGCGAGGGGAAAGAAGAACACTACTACTAGTACTACTACTGCAGTACGAGGTACTACTACAAAAGAAAGCAGCACTGCTTTCGGCATCACCTCCAACAGAACAGCAACAATTTTCTTCAGCACAAAGGTGAGATATTCTAGAACCGAAATATAAGGACCATTTATACTGAATGTTAATATACAAAAGGTCCTTATAGTTTGGTTCAGAGTGGTGTTTCAATACTAATTAATCATGTGCGCCGAGAGAGAGAGAGAGAGAGAGAGAGAGAGAGAGAGAGAGAGAGAGAGAGAGAGAGAGAGGGCGCATGAGAGTACCATTGAGTACCACCGCGTCTCGCGAGCGCAAAGTTAAAAATCTCTTTTTCTCCTACTACTACAGCAACAACAGCGCTGTATATAGCAGCTCAGCAGGAAGTACACACACACACGCGCTGCTCGTGATCATGAACGACGGCCATGCGCGGTTTGTTTGCTGCCACATCGTATTGTAACGGTACTCTCTCTCCCTACACTGCCGGCCCTCTCATGAGAAAGTGCCCCACAAGAAACTCAGCCTAAACATTATTACGGGGGAAATAAGAAAGTCGACAGCTATTATACTGAAGTTAGTGTGGGACACACCCCTTTCTTTCTCAAATAAGAAAGTCAGCCTATAAGCCCGATTTGTTGTTTCTTATGAGCGGGCCGGTACTGTATTATTACTTGTCGCAACTCAGACCCGGGTCACATAGTAGTAGTATTAATAGTAGGCACTTTTCCGCCCCCCTTCCGGCTACCTTCTATTCTGTACGTGCCTTGCATTTTTATCGCGAGAAGGTTTCAGCACTTACTTTTCTCCCTCGTCGACTCTCATCGAAGTGTGCCTATACCCACGCTATAATATACAGGCGCTGTACCTACCTGTCGTCGTTGGTGGTGTGATCTTTTTTAGTGATGATATTTTTACTTACAGGGTTGTGGTATTTGAAAGCGCCTCGCCCCTGTTGTTTGTTGTTGCTGCATAATAGATACATAGATAGATATATAGATAGCTGGTAAGTGATATATTATATATATAAATACGTACGTACACCAGGTATTTAGTTAATTGTTCTATTTCTTTCAGTCTACTGTTTGACGTGCTTGGTATACGTACCTGGTAGGTTTAAAATATCGTACACGACGAATTCGTCTTGCAAATTCGTCTTGCACGTAATTATCTCACTACGGTAGAAAAGAGCAGTAATCAGCTGCAAGCAGCGCGTTTCGCCGCATGTATTTAATTAAGCAGTGTGATGCCTCGTACATTTTTCGAGCCTGCCTAGTAAAAAAGTACGTAATTTTTTTACGGTCTACAAGCGTACATAGTAAAAAACTAGTTTTTTTACTGTCATTCAAGCAGGAGTGTGCCGATCCTCTCTTAAAAGAAACCTAAAATTCTGACCAATCAAAAGGCTAGATTTCTTATTTTGTGAAAATATGTTTTTCCACACGAACTTCAAGTATAACCGCTGCCGAATTTCTTACCAGTTTCCGTTGAAATGCTGGGCTATAAATGTTAGGCCAGAGTTTTAAATGGGCTGTTTGCTTGTGAGAGGGCCGGTACTGTAGCCCATATATATGATAAAATATACCATAGTCGTAGTGTTACGGGGGACCATAGTAAATAGGACCTACGGTATGCACTAAAACCTATATATGTACCTGTTTTTACTCACGATATTTGGTCCCATTTACTATGGTTCCCCGTAATAGGCTGAAGGCGAGAGGCGTGTCATTCATTTGTCATTTGCGCCCACCTTTTTCGTGTTGGGTGTCGCGCAGAAAACCCGTACGACCCGCAGCCAAAATGGTAAACTTGGCCGGTGTGGAACGAGCCCCCCTGTCGTTTCTTAGTTGCACAGACCCCACTGATGCTGTTGTTATGTTGTACATACATAGACTGTTTAATTTTAATTTTAATTTTAGTTTATTTTAATTTATTTAGTTTTTCTCCCCCCACAAATAGACGCACACTTCCTGAATTCTACAGCCTCATATTGTGTCCCCCTCACACGGGATGTACATCCTACATGAGGACATATAAAATCCGTAAGTACGCGCGATCGAAGTATTTCACTCAGCTAGCAAAGATGAGCTTCGACGAAATCCTCGAGCTCACAGCTGTTGTTTTTTTTTTTTTTTTTTTAAATATATACTAAAAGTACAGTACAAGACACCTAATAAGAAACAGAATACTAAGAAAGCCAGGCTGAGATTTAGAGGAAAATATTAAATTCTGGAGTCGTTATCTTGAAATTAGTGTAGAGAGCACCCTCTCTCAAATACGTAGTCCAGCCTGAACCAGATTTACTGTTTCTTATTATTAATAGGTGTCCTGTACTGTTGTACTACACTGACTGGCTGCGCTATCGAAAATACTGCTTGGAGTATTATTTTGTACCCGTGGTACAAAAAACTGTACGTACGTAGTCGTATTGATACATTGTTTTTGTTGATATTATTAGTACTTGTTGTTGAAGGACGACTATCATGTCAGTTAATTGCCATGCATTATGGGATACCTGCCACTGCTTTATATACAGGTAGATATACAGTATTTTTATAGTAAGAAACTGCACTAGCCGGGGCTGCACGTCTTATGTGGTAACAGGGCGTGTTCTTATTTTTTTTTCGTCATTCCTGGCTTTCTTAAAAAGGCTCGTTGTGTCAGCTGGTGTTACTTCGGTATATGATATTGATAGTGTGTCTTAGGTCTTAGGCCTCCATTTACCAGCTGCTTCAAGCGGAAAAAAACGTGGGGGGCCATATATATATGCAGTACCGTCCCTCTATTAAGAAAACGGGATACTGATGACCCTCACTAGATTTCTTATTCGAGAAATAGTGTGTTTTGCATTAACCCTTATAGGACTGCAGTCCCTTTTTGGGGACAAACCACTCTAATTATTAGTCATTTGTTCCCAAAACGGGACTCCAGTCCTGTAAGGGTTAAGTTTAGTATGGCCGCTTCGGAATTTTCTTATTTCCCCGGAAATCTCAGGCTGAGAGTTTCTTGTTCGCAAATGAGAGGGTCGGTATTAGTAGTGCATACACACGATTGATCGTTCGCCAAGCTTTTTTCTAATGAGAGGATCGGTATTAACAGTGCATACACACGATCGATCGTTCGCCTTTTGTTGAGCATATATATGGCTCGATTATCATATCAATAGCGGTTAGTTGAAGCGTTAACAACATCTTACAAATTACCAATTCGTGCGAAATGAATGAATGCCTTGCTTTTGTTTTTTCATCAGGAGGAGCACGCGTGGAGCATACCCCGCGGAGTGGACATCATCCTAGCGCGTCGACTTCTTTTGAGCGTCATCATTAGCACCCTTTTCACCACCACCACCACCACCACCACCGCCGCCGCCGCCGCCGCCATGTTCAGAAATAACAATTCTCCGCTGGACCATCAGGAGGACATAATCTCGGACGTGCTTTCGTTCTGCCCCGAGGACGAGTTCCTCTACCTCGCCGGCGTAAGCAAGGCCTGGGAAGCCGCGTGGACCAAGACAGGCCGCCCCAAGCGCACGAGCGTGCGATCGGCCGCGATTTCTCAGACGAGGACGGAGTGGGCGCTCGGCGACCCCAAGCTAACGGAGACCGCGCTACACCTGAGCGAGCTGCTGGGCGCCGCGGCAATGTCGGGCAACCTCGCGGGGCTGAAAGCGACGGCCGGAAAAATCGGGCCCGACTGGGTCTCTCCCAAGTTTGCGCGACACGTCGCCGGGCTTGCGGCTGCTGGAGGGCACGTGAGGACCCTCGAGTGGGCCTTGGCACAGGGGTGCCCGTGCGGCGTATACACTTGCACGTTTGCCGCCGCGGAAAGCGGGAACTTGGAGCTGTTGCAGTGGGCGAGGAGTAACGGACACGCGTGGGACCGGTTTGTCTGCTACTTCGCGGCCCGGGGCGGCCACTTCGAGATGCTCAAGTGGGCGAAGGAGCAGGGCTGCCTCCTGGACAGATTGAGTTGCGGAGACGTCGCGGCGGAGATGGGGCACCGAGAGATGGAGGAGTGGATCAAGAGGCAGGGGTCGTAGCCCGTAGCCCGTACGAGTACGTAGTGGATTGTTTGTGTGCAAGAGTGTACGGGTAGATACTATAGCTGTGGTAGGTGTTTGCAAATCAATCGGCTTGAGCCTGACGCGCAGAAACGTCGGACCAGAGATTGGGTTGGTCTTCTTCCTCTGTCTCCGGAGCCGGAGCGTCGGGTCAGATTGAAGAGTGGGGGTTGAGAGGCAGGGGTAACCCGTCGTGGATTGTTGTAGTAGCCAACCCTGTCCGTGGTGTGTGCAGGTAGATAGTAGGTGTCGTGAATCAATGGACTTGAGTCTGACGCGCAGAAGCGTCGGACCAGATATTGAAGTGGTCTTCTTCCCCTGCTGTCTTTTAAGTGTTCTCCTGTGTCCGGACGACCTTAAGCACGAACAAGCGTGTCGTCAGACCACGGCTCTCGAGAAGAAGGGTAGAAACCCCATCGTAATAGACTGTTGTAACCCGCCGGGTGGTGCGCAGTGTGTGCAGGTAGATAGTGGATGTCGCGAACCATTGGGCTTGCTTGTGAGTCTGACCCGCGGAAGCGTGGGGCCAGGTATGAATCGGTCTTCCCCTTTACCGGATGACCTCGCCCGGTCGGTGCGAGTGCAGATACTACTACACCAGGTAGATAATAAGTAAGTGTTAACAACCCATCAGCTCCCCCAGCTTGACACGCAGAAGAAAGTGTCAGGCCAGATGGGATTGGGATTCCCCTGTGTCGGATGGCCTCAAGCACGAAGAAGCCAGTACCTGCTGTACAGGAGTAGTATACCATAAGACATACCAGGTGCCGGGTACAGGGTGTACCACAGTAAGTAGTAGCGGGTCATTGTTTCCCATATGGAATGTGCCTGTGGCAGCGAGCACAGCAGTGAGTGCTGGTTTTTTGCAGTACACGCCGCTGTATACTGTATGTAGCGCATTGCTCCGTATGGAGAGAGTGCGCGCTTCAAATTGCAAAAAGTCGCTCGACTTGACGAAAGTAAGAGAAAAAAATATTACTGCTGTGTTCCGCCTGTGGCGCGTTCATGTTGTTGTATAGCTGTTCATCATGTTGTGTAGTTGTGTTGCCTTTCAAACGCGAAAGGAAAGCCGCGGGTTAACACGCAAAAAAAAACGCGATTGCAGTAGTAGTAGTAGTAGTAGTAGTAGTAGTAGCAGTAGTAGCAGCAGTGCGGACTCGGTTTCCAGGGCGAGAGAGGGGGTTTTGTATATAGATTCGCTTCCGTCGCTTCTCGACGTTTTTTCTTTACGAGACGATTTGAGCTTAATAAAAAAGTTGTTTTTTCGAAGCCGATATGAGCTGCGAATGAATGTGAGCGGTAAATGCTGCAAAGTGGGTGCCACTATTTATTGTTTACTTTTGTTCGTACGCAAGAAAAAGAACGCGACGGTACCCCCCCCGCGGAATGGCCGCGTGTTTTTTGGGCCCTTCACGAGAGTACGTGGTGTACACGCGGCCCCCCTGCGTGCCCCGCAGCCGACAGCGCGAGAAAAGGCCCACGGCCGGAGATGAAAAATGAAAGTATTCCGGGAAAATGTCCATTTGGTACCTATACATATACGTGCCCGTCCCGCCCCCCGCCGTCGGGCGTAAGAGACAAGAATGCCGAATTAAGACCGCCATATCGAGATAAGACCGAGATAAGACCAAGATAATACTTAACCCTTACAGGACTGGAGTCCCGTTTTGGGGACAAATTACTTAGAATTAGAGTGGTTTGTCCCCAAAACGGGACTGCAGTCCTAAAAGGGTTAAGACAGTGAAACAATACCTGAGTATAATAAAACCGAGATAAGCCCCCGAAAAAAGGGCGAGTTTCCGCAGTTGAAGCTCTCCATAAGAAGGAAACTTCTGCACGGAACAAGCACCGTCCGTGTCGGGCAATCAATGGTGCTGCTGCTATAATACCACTCTGTACTCAAATGGTAGGAAACGTTTTGTAGATTAATGTTCAATTCAGACGGTCCACATATATACCAGGTATATATATATATATTATATATCAGGAAGTACACCGTATATATGTGACCTCCCTTGAGTTCCACAGATGTCAGATTTTGTTCCCCTCAAAACCCGTAGTTCGCACGATCGAAGTATCCCACTCGGCTTGCAAAAATGAGTTTCGATAAAATCCTCGATCTCACACCTGTGTTTTTTTTTTTTAATTTTCAATATATATATGATATATTATACAAGGGGGCTTCGCCGCCGGCCCAGGCCGTCGGCGAAGCGAAGGAGGAATAAGGCCCGCAATACATCAGGTAGTTTACGATGCCAAGGGACCGAGAGGCTAAGGCTCCAGTTTACGATGCCAAGGGACCGTTGAAGAGACCCAGTTTGTATTGTTGATTCCTGACGTAATGAAT
>MEHQ01003423.1:74037-134699 GCA_008828725.1 Saccharina japonica
CGTTACTCAGATCCGGGGTCACAAAGTAGGCTCCTCTCCCTCCTCCTCAACTACGGTTCTTGCCTTCATTTTTATCGCGCAGAGGGTTCAGCCTTCCCAACGCTCGTCGACTTTCATCGAATTTTGCTAACTCACGCTCTCGCGCTTTCTGCTAGTCAAGATATTTTTTTGCGAGAAAAAGTGCCTAAGAGCATGCACTCGGCGGGGCTCGAACTCGCTTCCTTGACGCTTACAGGCTTCGTGGTTACCTGCTAGCTGCTAGCCCACCGGGGCGACCGTGCAGGGCATTATTCGCATTATTCACTCAGAATGAAAAAGCTGACCCGATTAATTAATAATGTCTTCTTCAGGTGATACTATATTAATAGCAGCATCATGCACATACATACGTAGGGTGGTACCCAATACCATACCTGGTATCAAGTAAATGACTGGTATCGTATATACGTACGTAAGGGGTGCTAAATTTTCATCCCCACACAAACTCCATCATAAAAGTGGATGAACATATTAATAAAACTTGGATATTAATAGAAAATTTCGGACGGGGGGAAAAGAAATCGAACTTGGATAAAAAACTTCGAAAGTTCATGAGGCGGGGGGAAAAAAAATCTCATCACTGTAAGAGTCCGGATACGGAGCGGAGCGGTTTCATCCTCACACATTAAATCAATTGAACTTGAAAAATTTCACCACGGCGGCGGAAAAAATCTCAACTACGGCGGGGGGTAGGAATGCGGACCGCGAGGCACGGACGTCGAGAAGTCAGGTTTTCCTGAGATATGCAAATGGCCCGAGCGTGGAGAACTGACGATTTACTGAGCTCCATTAATGATACGAATATGGTATACATATATATATTTCGGGAAACAGTGGTACACATGGGAAACCGGGTCTTCTTTGGTCGCGTCAAGGTATCATTTTTGTCCTTGGTATATACTACTGCAGTGTTAGTGTTGGGGCGGGGGCCAGCCAGGCGGCCAATGTCTCCCATATTAGGGATGGGGGTTCCCTTAAAAACCGCGGTAGGGATTCGGTCACTACTCCTAGATGGGGGTACTGCCTGCTGACGTAGTACGAGCTACTACGTTGTAGCAGAGAACCCTGTGTTATCCAGCAGCGGCTAAACGATACCGACTACGTACTGCTATAATAGGTGTCATCTCTAATATCCTTTTGAGGTGGAGCGTAATACTCATAACCAAATATGGTGTGGAAACATATACGTAGGGATGCCATGGTTCTTTGGGGCCATCGTATGTAGGTGCTGATTACTATACGTATGCCCCCCGGGAATAGAGGCTTTGGTCTTAAGCGGGGCGAAAAAAAACAAGGGGGACGGGGGGAAAATAGAGGACTGTTTTCAAGTTAACGTATATATATATATATATACTTCGAAGTATGTATTGTAAGTTCGACCAAATCCTCGATCTCAGAGCTGTCGTTGTTTTAATTTTCTCTCTATATGTATGGTATACACTCGTAGTTTGTTGGTACAGGACACCTACCAAGAGTGGCTTCGAAATGAACAGTACGAAGTGGAGATGGGTGCTCCTGGGCCAGCTTGCTGTTTTGTTTGTTTGTTTTTTTAATTCGGACAGGAAGGGGTGTCTTCTGTCTTCTACACCACCAACTTCAACGTACAGTACCGTAAACGGAGAGTTCGCTATTTCTCAAAATTCCTCGGTGAATCTCACAGCGTGCCTTTTCTTTGTGCGTAGTCCGGGGGGGGCTATCGTTATGACATAGCAATCAGATCCTACGATGGACGCAGATACCATGTATCCCCTTACGTCCCCACGCCGTGGTTGGTTCTGACTACTTTAATAACCCACCCCCCCGTAAATAATGCTTCTCGATTTTGGGTGAGCTGTGATGTGACGCGAGGGGGGGGCGGGAGGGGGGGGGGGGGACTCATGCCGTGGGGTGCACGGCCGTAGTCGTATGACCATGGACCCTCGCTTCCCTACAATGCCGGGACGGAGCACGTTGAGAGGGGGGGGGGGGTTGGTCCTAATTTTGCGGGCTAAGGACTAACGACCTAGTTGTTGGTATGTTTATAGTATTCTCAGGGCGTGGGTCCGGGAACCACTATTAATAGTACTCGTAGCTCGTAGTAGTAGTAGTAGTAGTAGTAGTAGTGGTGGTGAAAAAGCGTGTGCTCTATTAGGACTGCTGCACTCTGACTCGTAGGGTCTATGGAGGGGGGGATACTTGAAATTAGTGTAGGATTTGTTTTTCGTTTCGGTGGTTGTCGGCGGAGGGAACAAAAAAAAGACAAAAATAAAAAAAATGGGTTGTACATAGTGTTGTATGTATTTTCACCCTCTTATATTAATAGGAAACTATAGCCTATCTATTATGTTGTGCCGTGCGGAGGCACAACTCAGTGATTAGCTGATTGATGCTATTAAATAATATAAATATGTATTATACGTTTGATATGTACAATATGTTGTTTCGTGCCAGTTTTGTTTTTCCCACGCACGAGGCTTGTGCTGGCAACTGACTGCCTATGCCGTACGTGGCTGTCTCACAGGACGATTGATGTTGATGTTGCTGCTGCTGCTGATGATGGTGATGACGAGCCATGTTTTTTTTTTCGAATTTCGAATTTCGAATTTCGGTTCTCTCACCCTTGGTATGGTATACTATACTCACCGCCATTTTTATCTTGCTGGTGGCCCGCAACAAGGCAAGCTCAACCTCCAAGGAGGAAGGAAAACAGTCACGACATTTTTTTTTCAAGTATGAATATTACCTCTTTGGGCAGAAATATATGGGCCAGTTTTTCTTCGTATTTATCTCAGAACGGTCCTTATATTTATGTCCAGCGTTGAATATATTTATTTCTCCCTCCGATAATGTACTGTACACGTTATAGTCCGACTTAACGACTTGACTAGTAGTAGTAGCAGTAGTAGCAGTAGTAGTAGTAGTAGTAGTAGTAGTAGTAGTAGTAGCAGCAGTAATAGTAAAACTAGTCTCGCTCCTACCACTCTGAACCGACTAATAAATGTCCCGCTTCATGATGAACGCATCACATGAGCAGAGGAGACGACATGAGGTTGGGACACTATTTGTTATTAGGTTGGACAAATGAAAAAACGGTGAACTTCCCTCTCGTTGAACAGCACACAAAACCGCCATGGGAACACTACAAGAGCAGTACGTAGTCTATCCCTATTTTTGTTGGGTTTGCCATCCCGCAAAATTGGCATGTGGACCATAATGAGCTTTGACGTCAATCGCTCATCATAAAAACGATATAACCAGAAAGAAAAAGAAAACCACAGCTGTTCACGGGTCGGGTCCTCAAACCTCGCGGGTCAGGTCGGATCGGATCGGGTCGGGTCACGCGGGTCAGGTCCGGTCGGGTCGGGTATAAGAGTGACCCCACCCGACCCGACCCAATCTGTGAGAGTTTGAAAGCCTTCTGACCCGACCCGATCCGATCCTACCCGACCCGTGCGAATTTGAAAACCTTCTGACCCGACCCGACCCGACCCCGACCCCGACCCGACCCGACCCGACCCGACCCGACCCGTGAGATTTGAAACACTTCCTGACCCGAACCACCGGTCGGACCATCACCCATGAAGCGCCCTACCAAAAAACAAATGGCAGTTACACGAGACCAGGAAGGAGGCTGGACCGTTATCTATTGCCACTGACAGTTACACGAAGGCAGGAAGGCAACGCGTTTGCCTCATC
This sequence comes from Saccharina japonica, assembly GCA_008828725.1. Taxonomy (NCBI): domain Eukaryota; class Phaeophyceae; order Laminariales; family Laminariaceae; genus Saccharina; species Saccharina japonica. Next base: position 77,752 of record MEHQ01003423.1, read on the forward strand.
TCTCTGACCACCGAGACGGAAAAAAAAGTGAAACAAACAAACAAAAACCAGTACGTATCAGTGCGATTATGGTACACATTCAAAAAAGGAAGTTATTACACGAGAACTCAGGTACTACCCGCGACCGCTCGGACAATTGCGTGGCAAGAGTTACACGACAAAACCCCCAAGATACTATGTACCCGCAACCGCTACCAATTGCAAATGACAGTTACACGACAACCCAAGATACCACCCGCGAACGTTACCAATTACAAATGGCAGTTACACGAAGACAGGAAGGAGGCGTGTTTGCCTCCGCACTCACCACCGGGGTGGAAACAAAAAAAACAAAAAAACAAACGGTACGATTCCCCCCTTGGTGTCCATAAAACACCCGCAACCGCTCCCAAATTTGTATGACAGTTACACACGATAACCCTACCAAGATACCACCCGCGAACGTTACCAATTGCACATGACAGTTACACGAAGTCAGGAAGGAGGCGTGTTTGCCTCACTAAACTCACCACAGGGATGGAGCCTATCCGGACCTCCAGGCCGGCGAGCCTCTCCCTCCCCATCCACCTCTCCCTCCCCCCCCCACTGCGCATGCTGCGCGCGATCAGCCGCCAAAGCTTTTCGCTTGCCTCCTAGCGCCTCCGCCCGGGTCGAGACACACTCGCCCCCCCCCCGCCACGCCCCCGTGGCGCTGCCGGATATCCGGCCCAACCTTAACCCTATTTCCGAGTAGCAGCGCCCCGCAGCAGTCGGGTGGCGGCCAGACAGGCGAGGCTTTAATATGTGCATAATCGTAAATAACAGCATTGGTGTCATCTGAGCGTTTGCACGAGAGATGGAGTGGAGAGGGGGTCTGCTTCATTTTCATGCATGGCGTTAGTCGGTCCATGAACATTAAGACCTCGCATCCCTACATATGCTGAGCGGAGCATGTCGGGACAGTTTCACCACAGGCCACATTGCTTCCACCAAGCGCGAAGCGCCGCGCAGGTGTCGGGCGGCCGCATGAAGGTGGGCGAGTCGCAGAAAGGGAGAGGTGGCAAGATGAAATTGCGATTGATTGAAACTTCATGTTAACGGGATCGGATGCATGGACCCAACAGCGCACCTACACGTTTATATTAAGGCATCACACTAGCATTCCATGCAACACCCGACACGCACATGCACACAAACAACACCATCAGTTACATACGGTTCACCTCATAATTGTCTCAAGGATCAGCTCTCAATCACCACGTTCGTAACATCAGAATACATTGCAACACGCACATGTTGACACACAGTGCAACACGTCAGTGGAAAAATGATACAAGCTCACCATACAACATTACATCCCACTACAACACACGGCATCGCCGATATTACACATGACACACACGCATCCACTCACTTAACAGCGCAACAATATCTGAACATGAGTGACAACTACGCTGGTATTCACTAGCACACGTAGCGACACGCCAACAGACGGCACATTGCAACGCAAGCATGCAGGTCGACTACTTTATATATCCGCACATAGCAAGCCGTATACAATAGCACACCAAAACATACAACACGCGCCTCCAAACACATACAACCTCAACACACCTGTGCGGTGGCGTTGGCATTCATAAAATGGCGGGTCTGGTTCGGCCTCCGGAGCTTTCTCGATCCAACCACGACTGCGGAGACAACTCTTTGACGAGCTCCACGCCTCCCGTTTTATAATTCGATCCGTTTTCAGCACTAACACTGCCGGTTTTTTGGCGAAAATTACTTGAATTGTGTTAACAGAATAACATTCTACTCGTACTACTAGAAAAAAAAACACACACACATCTAACATCCAACTATAAAATGTCCATAGGACTATCCAGCAGTCTGATTCCGTTTTTTTTTCTGCTGTGTCTTGTCTTGTGTGTTCTAGAAGACTCAAAATTCCAACCGCAGCGTGGAGGCTAAGCATCCCTTCGTGATACTCGTAATATCAACTCTTAGAAGCGTTCGACTTTACACTAGACCTCCGACCGACCCTTCGTTTATGATCTCTCTGCACTGATGCTCGGTTCCATTCCTATGATCAGATCACATTTTAGACTTCGCAAGTCCGTACGGTCCGTAGAAAAAATTCTCGAGACAAATCCGTAATTTTAGCTGTGAAGAAAAAAACTCTGTACAAAAAACAAAATCCGCTTCTTCACGGTTGGGTGGGCTGAGGGCTACAGGCTCGCCTGCTCGTGTCGTTTTTGCCGCGGCTGTAAAAAACGACGCATGACAGAATCTCGTTTGCTGATAGTCTGTTTGGCACACGCGGAGCACACAGCGCGCTCGCCCACTCGTTTCCTCTTATAGCAACCCCTCCGCACGCCTCCAACTCGACTGCCACCCCGGCCGGGGACCTGGCGCTGTCCCTGGGGTTCTCTTACTGGCTGGGACGGGAAAGGGTTATTAGTCGAGAGTGGTCCTGTATAACACTGTATGCATAATGTCAGACGCATTCGGACCACTCTGAGGCAGGTACACTTGGCTGAGCGTTCCTCGTGAGTAGGGGGGCGGCTACGGGTTATTGGTAGGATGTGGCGTTTGTCTGACGTAAAGTTCAGGCAGAGACTAATATTCTCTATGTGGGGTGAAACCATAATCTTAATAAGTCGCGACTTTATCAGTTGGAATTGTTGGCTACGTTAACTTTATGTCAGCACTTAGCCAGTTGCACGGAGGTTAATTTGTTGGTAATCTTGCTTGCGTTTCATGTTGATCTATCTATCTGACCTCGGCCGCTCTGTTTGTAGCGTCTCTAAGGCCGTTTTAATTTTTTTTGTTTTTTAGGAAATACCGAAAACAATTAGTCAGCTAGTGGATCTTACTTCGCCTACACCCAACTGATTCCAACTGAATCCAAACTAATAGACTACCGGCCAAGGATTTCCAGCCAATTAAGGCCTTGCCTTGTAACTGCCCAGCCCTGTCGATAGCCCTATTTTTACACATCTCGATACTCGCTGCAGCCGATACGGGGCCGTATCTCTGGTACTTGCTCTATACACGACGCCCAAAAGATATAAACACCGCCGCAATACCATCAAGGTTATGACTTGATGACAGGGTTACACCAACAAGCCCATGAGGGAGCGCAGTTACTACCGAGGTTGTACTTAGACATGTAAGGGAGGCGTCAAACTAGGACCCAAACACACTTAAGTGAAAAACGACAAATAATAGTAACACGCTGACTGTACCACAGCAACAACACAATAAAATTACTACAAACTCACAACGCACCACACCGTAACCACACAACAAAGAAAATCTCAACACCAAACAGCCAACACCAACACTAACAACCAACACGACCACAACACCACCAACCACCAACACCACCCAACACCACACACACCAAAACACCACCACCACCAACGACCAACACCGCACCAACACACCAACAACCACCAACACCAACGTTAGCTATTTCAGCAACCTACCAACACATTATCAATCAACCGCGAGTCAAAAACACCCAACACCCCTAATCCGGTTCGCGCGCTCACGTCCACTCACAGGCGGGCTCCTCCTTCCTCCCTTCCGTCTCATTGGCCTCCGCCGCTGTTGCAAACGTTGCCCATACTTCAGACAGCGTGGCACTCAGTAACTAGACACGCGAAACAGTTAACATATCGCACACTGCGACGCTGGTTCCTCAAACAAAAGTAACTGAGAATGACGTTACACAGAAACCCCAGATCTCCACCGCGACCGCTACCAAGTTATAAGGACTGTTCACGGGTCGGTTCAACTTTCACGGATCAGGTCGGTCGGTTCGGCTCGGGTAAGAGTGTGACCCGGACCCGTGAGAGCTTGAAAGCTGTGACCAGACCCAGACCCCATCCGCCGGACTGGGTTGGCGTCGGTTGGCGACGATGCTGTAAAACACGCCTCTCACTGCGTGAGCTAGACAACCAGGGTACCGTTTTTTTGTGTTTTTTTCTTGGCGGTCACCAAGGCTGGCGGTCTTGTTAGAACATTTGTGCGGGGTTGAGAACCTCGACTCCGCACAAGGGGAATTATCGTGTCACGTAGTGTGTATATGGTAAGGCACCCACGAGGCAGATACATAGTAATACCCATTGCTGTACCTGGAAAAGGCCACACCAGAAATCACATCAATCCATTAGAGGCTGCCGTCCATATGCAAGTCCGCCTCACAGGCGGCTCTTAGTAGGATGCAGCTCGCCCTTCATGCGGCTCGCCGAACAGCTCACGGCGCTTCGCACTTGGTGCTAGCAATGTCTGCCTGGTTGGTGAAAACCCAACGTGCTCCGTCCCGGCATTGTAGGAACGCGAGGGTCTATGGTCTATGGTCATACAACTACGGCCGTGCACGACATGAGTACACACCCCCCCTCCCGCCCGCCGCCGATTCCTTCTTCCTTCCTGGCGATACCTTGAAGTGGGGGGGGACCTCCGCGAAATGTCCTTTTTGTTTTTTTGCGTGGCATTCAAAAATTTCGGAGCAATCAGCACGTTCTACAACTCCTGCTTGTAGGTGAATACGTGTCCATCAGACAGCACATATTGATGTGACGCAACGTGTGGCCAGAGTCATGCCACAGAGTAGCAGAAGAGGTACTATACCTTCTTTTGTCTGAGGTTCCTAACCACTCTGGACGGTAATGTAAGGACCATTGGGATATAGGTATATGGCCAGATTCGTGACACCGTAGTAGAAGGGGTACCAAGGGTATGCGCGGATCTGAATCCCAGATACCCCACTACCCCCCCCCCTGTATTGGAGGGAAGAACCGGGCCGTTGTGATCCCAGAAAACAATAAGTCAACTTTTTTTGTATTTACCCCCCCCCCACCAGCAAAAAAAAAAATAGTGGGGGTCTCTAAAACCAAGTTAAAAAAAGGGAACAAAAAACGAAAAAAAATGGTTTTCGCTCATTTCGTCCTGTGATCACAGCGATCCGGTTAGTTTTTCATTCTGATCTTCCTACAAGTGTGGTGTCGTTTTCTTTTTTTTTACACCCTTGGGGGTACAGTACCTTTTTTCTGAGGTTCCTATATAACTACTCCGGACGGCAATGTAAGGACTGTATGGGTATAAGCATGGGTCCAGAGTCATGACACCGTAGCAGAAGAGGTACAGTACCTTTTTTTTTTAGGTTCCTTAACCACTCCGGACGGTAATGTAAGAACTGTTGGGGTATAAACATGGGTCCAGATTCATGACACCGCAGAAGGGGTACAGTACCTTTTTTCTTTAGGTTCTTAACCACTCTCGATGGTAATATAAGAACCATTGGGATATGAGCATGGGGCCAGAGTCATGCCACCGTAGCAGAAGGGGTACAGTACCTTTTTTCTGAGGTTCCTATATAAACCCCTCTGGACGGTGATGTAAGGACTGTTGGGGTATAAGCATGGGTCCAGAGTCATGACACCGTAGCAGAAGGGGTACAGTACCTTTTTTCTTTAGGTTCCTCAACCACTCCGGACGGTGATGTAAGAACTGTTGGGGTATAAACATGGGTCCAGATTCATGACACCGCAGAAGGGGTACAGTACCTTTTTCCTGAGGTCCCTAACCACTCTCGGTGGTAATATAAGAACCATTGGGATATGAGCATGGGGCCAGAGTCATGCCACCGTAGCAGAAGGGGTACAGTACCTTTTTTGTGAGGTTTCTATATAAACCACTCCGGACGGCAATGTAAGGACTGTTGGGATGTAAACATGGGTCCAGAGTCATGACACCGTAGCAGAAGGGGTACAGTACCTTTTTTTTTTAGGTTCCTTAACCACTCCGGACGGTAATGTGAGAACTGTTGGGGTATAAACATGGGTCCAGATTCATGACACCGTAGAAGGGGTACAGTACCTTTTCCCTGAGGTCCCTAACCACTCTCGGTGGTAATAAAAGAACCATTGGGATATGAGCATGGGGCCAGAGTCATGCCACCATAGCAGAAGGGGTACAGTACCTTTTTTGTGAGGTTCCTATATAAACCACTCCGGACGGCAATGTAAGGACTGTTGGGATGTAAACATGGGTCCAGAGTCATGACACCGTAGCAGAAGGGGTACAGTACCTTTTTTTTTTAGGTTCCTTAACCACTCCGGACGGTAATGTGAGAACTGTTGGGGTATAAACATGGGTCCAGATTCATGACACCGTAGAAGGGGTACAGTACCTTTTCCCTGAGGTCCCTAACCACTCTCGGTGGTAATAAAAGAACCATTGGGATATGAGCATGGGGCCAGAGTCATGCCACCATAGCAGAAGGGGTACAGTACCTTTTTTGTGAGGTTCCTATATAAACCACTCCGGACGGCAATGTAAGGACTGTTGGGATGTAAACATGGGTCCAGAGTCATGACACCGTAGCAGAAGGGGTACAGTACCTTTTTTTTTTAGGTTCCTTAACCACTCCGGACGGTAATGTGAGAACTGTTGGGGTATAAACATGGGTCCAGATTCATGACACCGTAGAAGGGGTACAGTACCTTTTCCCTGAGGTCCCTAACCACTCTCGGTGGTAATATAAGAACCATTGGGATATGAGCATGGGGCCAGAGTCATGCCACCATAGCAGAAGGGGTACAGTACCTTTTTTGTGAGGTTCCTATATAAACCACTCCGGACGGTAATGTAAGGACCATTGGGATATAAACATGGGGCCACAGTCATGACACCGTAGCAGAGGGGGTACAGTACCTTTTTTGTTTAGGCTCTTCAACCACTCTCGGCGGTATTGTAAGGACTGTTGGGGTATGAGCATGGGGCCAGAGTCATGCCAAAGTACTAGAAGGGGTACAGTACCTTTTCCCTGAGGTTCCTATATAAACCACTCTGGACGGAAATGGACCATTGGGATATAGGCATGGGGCCAGAGTCATGCCACCATAGCAGAAGGGGTACAGTACCTTTTTCTGAGGTTCATCCATATATAACCACTCTGGAAGGTAATGTAAGGACCATTGAGATATAAGCATAGGGGCATATTAAGGGTGCTTAAAGTCGAACATGACATTTTTGGAAGGCTCATCTCGACCAGATATTGTTCCCGAAAATACCTTCTGTTCGGTATTATCGGCAGCCTTCCGGATACTGGAAAAATAAAACGCCCGCTGAAAAACGATCGCCACCCTGCGCGAACTAAACACTCAACGCTCTTTAGGGTAAATACCTCTTTATATATAGGTAGCATCGTAAAATGGTCTTGAGACATTATGACGGAGGGACCATACTAAATAGGACCAAACGTTGTTAGTAAAAATAGGTAGATCTATAGGTTTTTGAATGTACCGTAGGTTCTATTTACTATGGGCCTCCGCGATGCCCTTAACGCGTGGGTTGTTGAGGTTGATTGGCTTGTGGCTGGCGTATGATGCCAGAGCAGAGGCCGAGTGCCGAGCCACGGTTAGGCTGGTTCTTATATGAAATGATGTGAGCTCTGCTCTGAAGACGTTGTGCTGAGGACCCCTCGCCCAGTGGCGTTGTTTTTCAGCGTTGGCGCTCCAGGTACCTACTACCGTACACACGACGGTTCGTTACAGTGCCGACAGGATCGACTGAGTTGTCTCTGGTGCTCTACTGTTTGTTGTGTCCTACCGTTTTAGCTATAGCACACGACCTGCTACGTGTTCGTCGTGCGGAACACTTCTGTCCAAGCTATGTTACCCCAGCAGCGACTTGAGAGTACTGGCTCTACTTGCAGTGGAGACGCACCAATAATCACTTGACAGGGGTGACAATTGTTTTTGGGGGAACCATTGCTGCCTGGTCGGGGTCCTTGCCCCCAACACTTCGAGTGCATATGAGTGATCAACGTTGACGTTGACGTTACACAATGTCGGACGACAAGGAAAATAACAATACATGCGATCAGACAGAAAATAAAAAAATATCCCCACAACATCCATCGGACAGGTCACCGACTTACTCGCTCGGTGGTCTACGGCTATTTTTTCAGAGAAACAAAGGACGATTATAAGGGTGTTCCAGCAATATTGGGATGCGTGTTCCAGTTAAGGAGCTTCGTCAGCCTAAAAATGCCACCCTTGTCGTGGCACGCGTCCTCAGTGCAAAAACACCCAGTGCAAAAACACTCAGTGCAAGCGCTCAGTGCAAAAGCGCTCAATGCAAAAGCGCTCAATGCAAAAGCACTCAGTGCAAAAGCACTCCGTGCAAAAGCACTCAGTGCAAAAGCGCTCAACTCAAACGCACTCAGTGCAAAAGCGCTCAGAGCAAGCACCCAGTGCAAAAGCGCTCAGTGCAAGCACCCAGTGCAAAAGCGCTCAATGCAAGCACCCAATGCAAAAGTGCTCAATGCAAGCACTCAATGCAAAAGCTCCAATGCAAAAACTCTCGATACAAAAGCACTCAGTGCAAGCACTCTGGAGAGCAAGCGATGGCTGTGTACCCCAGGCCTCCTGTTGTTTTCACTTTTCTCTTGCAGCTCACGGGACGGGACGGAGGGAGGGGGGGGGGGGGGTGTACTCATGTCGTGCACGGCCGTAGTCGTATAACCATAGACGGGGGACGGGGGGGAACCTTTACGGCCAAGACTCGCTTTCAAAACCAGAGGGCACCTACCGCTGAGAGACTCGTTTTCAAGTTTACCGTACAACTGTAGTATTAATAGTAGTAGTAGGTGCGGCCAGGAGAACGTGACGTGTGTATGCAATGCCCTTGCAGGCGTGATGGCTTATTCTCTGAGTTCCTCACATGAAAGAGCTCAGTATCCCACCCAATGACGCACGCTACGGTAGAGAGGTGCTGTGCCATGTTTTTTTGCCTTCTGAGGGTACGCATGGTACGGTAGAGGTGCTGTGCCATGTTTTTATCTGCCTTCTGAGGGTACGCATGCTACGGTAGAGGTGCTGTGCCATGTTTTTTTTGCCTTCTGAGGGTGGTGGCTTATTACTTGAGAAGCTCTATACGCCGATTTTGGAGGAAACCAAAAGTGCTATTATTATATGTACCCGGTGAACAATCCCATTGGCCTAAGGGCCCGTATTAACGAGTATGAAATAAATTCAATTTGGAAAAATAAAAATAAAAATTCGCTTTTCATTGGTCAACACACGCACCAGCACCAATTTTTATGCCCCAAGATCCTAATCTTTGGTGCTGGTGCGTGTGTTGACCAATCAAAAGCGGATTTGAATAAAAAAAAATCCAAATTGAATTTTTTTTTTTCTTCTTCGTTAATACGGGCCCTAACGATATATACAACGAAAAATAGTGCAACTATAAAAAAAACGGTCAATATTCCGACGAATTTGGGTTAAGGGCCCGTTTTAACGAAGAAGAAAAAAAAACAATTTGGGAAAAAAAAAATACAAATCCGCTTTTCATTGGTCAACACACGCACCAGCACCAAAGATTAGGATCTTGGGGCGTAATAATTAGGTGCTGGTGCGTGTGTTGACCAATGAAAAGCGAATTTTAATTTTTATTTTTCCAAATTGAATTTATTTCTATACTCGTTAATACGGGCCCGCCCTAAGGGCCCATATTAACGAAAAGAAAAAACAATACAATTGGAWTTGTTTATAAAAATCAAATCTCGCTTTCCATTGGTCAACACACGCACCAGCACCAAATATTAGTACCGCATAAACAATTTGGATGCTGGTGCGTGTGTTGACCAATGAAAAGCGAATTTGAATGTTATTTTTTTCCAAATTGTTTTTTTTTTTTTCCTCGTTAAAACGGGCCCTAAAGGAGCGCCTCCATTCAGAAATGTTTTCAGCCAAAATAAGGTATACCTCTAATGTAGCAGGCGTCTTTTGTACCCCAGGCGTGTCTGACCGAGCCCAGCGCATACGTCGGCCATGCCTCTTTAGTACGGTATATAGGCGTTTCTGGCTGACTTAACACACTCCTCAACTTAGGAACTCTACCCAAATAATAAGGCGTATGCCTTAAAAGGCATGCCTTGCCGTAGGAATGAATGCCAATTCGAAATGTTTTACGTACGAACCATAGTTTTTCGTTGCACGTATACGTAAAACAGGCCATGGAATTTGGTCGGCTTGATTGACGAAACCCTTTTATGACGGGGGGGCATAATTAATAGGACCAGCTACCATAGGGGTGGGAAGCGTACTCATTGGCCGCTTGCCTTGGCTATTTGACCATTGACCGCGCATCCCCCTTGAGACGGAGGGGGAGGCGTACCCATTTGTTGCTTGCCTTAGTCATTTGACCATTGGCCACGCATCCCTCTCGAGACGGAAGGAGATGCGTACTCATTTGTTGCTTGCCTTAGTCAGCTGACCATTGACCACGCATACCCTTTTAGACGGTGGGGGGGGCGACTCATTTCGTTACGTGCCGTTGTGCATTAGACCATTGACCACGCATCCCTTTCGAGACGGAGCCACCCTGTGTTCCTACTCCTAATAGAGACATCCTCCAGCACTTGGGCGCTCTTACGTTGTTTTTCCATATATTCATACAGAACGTTTTTGCTAATCTCATGCTCTTCCTGTTTCCCCGCCTGAGGCCACCATTCATCTCCTAGGATAGCGATCGTTTTCTCGCCATGATAGTATGTGGTAATAGTGTACCTATCTTCTCCATGTCGCATTCGTCTATTTTAGGCCATCACTAGGTGTCTTTCTGGTGGCTAACGGAGCTCCCCTCTCAACTATGGAACTGCCCGACGAACTAAACCAACCTATTTGCAATCCCAACTGACGTATTTGCAATTCCAACTAATCTATTTGCAATCCCATAAAAACATGTCTTGCAAGTCTATGTATACGTCGTTTTGCGGGGTGCGCGAGCGATTGTTGTCAAAAAGAAAAAACGGTCCTGGTTGAGGTTTTAGAGCTCCCTCATCCGAAACCTGAGCAAATTTTCTTCCCCTCCCCTCCCCCGCCCCCACCAGAAAACGGCCCTCATCCTAGGAAACCTGAGGAAATTCCCCCCCTCCCCCCCTTACCACCAGAACACGAACCTCATCCTAGGAAAACTGAGGAAATTTGGTGCCCCCCCCCCACCACCATAGCACGGCCCTCATCCTCGGAAACCTGAGGAAATTTGGTGTCCCCCCGCCCCTCCTACCAGAACACGGCCCTCGTCCTACGAAACCTGAAGAAATTTGGTGCCCCCCCCTCTCCCTCCACCACACCACCCCTATAAATATATGATGTATTTATAGGTTGGGTTGACGTCGATTGGCAACGACGCTGTAAAACACGCCTCTCACTGCGTGAGCTAGACAACCAGGGTACCGTTTTTTTTTTGTTTTTTGGCGGTCACCAAGGCTGGTGGTCTTGTTAGATCATTTGTGCGGGGTGGAGAACCTTTGCTCCGCACAAGGGGAATGATCGTATCACGTAGTGTGTATATGGTAAGGCACCCGCGAGGCAGTTACATAGTGCTCCCATTGCTGTCTCAGGAAGTGGCCACACCAGAAATTAAATTAACTCATTAAAACTGTCGTCCATATGCAAGTCCGCCTCAGAGGCGGTTCTTAGCAAGATGCAGCTCACCCTCCATGCGACTCGCCCAATACCCCACGGCGCTTCGCGTTTGGTGCAAGCAATGTCTTCCTGGTTGGTGAAAACTCAACGTGCTCCGTCCCGGCATTGTAGGGATGCGAGGATCTATCGTCATACAACTACGGTCGTGCACGACATGAGTACACTCCCTCCCCTCCCTCCACCAGATTTTGGCGGTCACCAAGGCTGGCGGTCTTGTTCGATCATTTGTGCGGGGTTGAGAACCTCAACTCCGCACAAAGGGAATGATCGTATCACGTCTTGTATATATGGTGAGGCACCCACGAGGCAGATACATAGTAATACCCATTGCTGTCTCCGGAAGTGGCCACACCAGAAATTAAATCAATTAATTGGAGGCTGTCGTCCATATGCAAGTCAGCCTTGCAGGCAGTTCTTAGTAGGATGCAGCTCACCCTCGATGCGACTCGCCCAATACCTCACGATGCTTCGCCCTTGGTGCAAGCAATGTTTGACTGGTTAGTGAAAACCCAACGTGCTCCGTCCCGGCATTGTAGGGATGCGAGGGTCTATGGTCGTACGACTACGACCGTGCACGACATGAGTACACCACCCCCCCACCACCACCCTCAATCCGCCCTCCCTTCCCTTCCCTTCCCCCTGGTCGTCCCCCACCACCCCCCTCCTCCCACCAGAACACGGCCCTCATCCTAGGAAATCTGAGGAAATTTGGTGCCCCCCAAGGCACACGCAAGATACACATCGAGCAAAACTACGTCAGGATGGGAGGAATATGGTATTGCTAGAAAGAAAGTAAAAAAGGTGGTTGAGAAGAAGAAGAAAGGGGTATGGAAAGACGTAGTTAATAAAACGAATAAAGACTTTGATGGCGGGATGAAGCAGATGTGGGTAGGGATAAAAGGGATACTAGGCAAACAAGCAGGAGAGGCAGATACGGGGATAGCTACATTAAGAGCACAGAACGGTAAAATGGTTAGTAGTTCGAAGGGGAAAAGGGAAGTACTTGTAGAGCATTACCGCAAGCTAGGAACGCCCACAACCAACGAAACGTTCGACGAAAAATTCGAGAAGGATATCAACGCGTGGGTAGAGGCGAACGTAGATGCATCAGAAAGGGAAGACAGTGGCTCAGAAGGGTTACAGGGAGAGTTCACAAGAGAAGAAGTAAAGAAGTGTGTAGCTAAACTTAGGAATAGAAAGGCAGGAGGGGCAGACCAAATAGTTAATGAAATTATGAAGTACGGGGGAGAAGGAATGCTTACCATGATGGTTAAGTTGTATAACTGGATATGGAAAAACGAGTACGCACCTAAGAGATGGAGAGAAGGAGTAGTAGTAAACTTGTTTAAGAAAGGAGACAAGGCTGACCCGGGTAACTATAGGGGGATAACGCTACTAAGCACTGTAGGTAAAACGTTCTGTAAGATTTTGAACGATAGAATGGGAACAATGATGGAGAAGGAAGAAAAAATTAGCGAAGGGCAAGCAGGATTTAGGCCAAACCGTAGCTGCGTCGACCATGTGTACACATTAGGTAAGATAATCAAAGGCAGGAAAGACGCGGGGCTAACAACGTACTGTTTCTTTGTAGACGTACAGAAGGCCTACGATACAGTATGGAGAAATGGGCTGTGGAAAACGTTGTGGGAAGTAGGGATAAGAGGAAAGATGTGGAGAATGACGAAGAAGATGACGGAATGTGCGAGAAGTGCTGTGATGTTGGACGGGGAGATATCGAAGTACGTTGATATTCTACAAGGAGTTGCACAGGGATGTACGCTATCACCTAACCTATTCAAGATATACATTAATGACATGATAGTAGCAGTAGAAGCAGCATCGCAGGGGGTCACGGTGGGGGAAGATACGGTGTCGGGATTGATGTTTGCGGATGATTTCGTCAGCATGTCAGAAATACCCGAAGGACTGCAGAAACAAATAGATAAGGCACTAGAGTACACCAGGAAGTGGAGAGTGACGGCGAACGTAAAAAAGTGCGCAGTAGTTGTATGTAACGAAGATAAGGAGAGTCCGGTAACTTGTAAGTGGAAGTGGGGAGAAGATGAATTACCGATCGTAGACCAGTATACGTACCTTGGCGTAGAGATCTCAAAAGATTGCTCTTGGGATGCACACATAAATAAAGTAATAGGCAAGGGTAAGGCACACGTAGGCAAGATGGAAGCAGTCCTAACAGACTCGCACCTTGACACTAGAATTAAGAGATGTATACTGATGAATGTGATTGTACCAAAGTTGGAATATGCAGGAGAAGTATGGGAAGGGAATGCGAAGCTCGTAAAACAGCTGGAAACAATACAGATGACAGCAGCTAAAAAAGTACTAGGATGCTCAAGTACGACGAGTAATACAGTATTGAGAGCAGAACTGGGAATGTACCCACTTAAGACAAATAGAGACGTGCGTAAGTTGAAATGGCAATATAAAGTAAAGAACATGCCAGATAAGAGGTTGCCAGCCATAGCTGATATAGCTGTATGGGAGAAAGTAACCAAAGGGCGAGCTGGAACAAGGTGGGATAGCGTAGTCGAGAAAGTATGGAAGGATATAGGAAACCAAAAAGAGATGCTGGCCATAGAGAAATTTAGCGGATACAAGACAGAAGTAAAAGAAAAGATAGAAAGAAGGGAAAGGCTAGCGCTAAGAAAGAAGATAGAAGGGGAAGAACACTTAGAGATATACGGGGGGTTGAGAGAAGGAATAGGAATGAAAAGGTATCTGCATGGCCCAATGGACTTCGCGAAAAAGCTGAAACTGCGATTTCGTGTAGGGGACCTGGACCTGCCAGAAAGAAGGAGGAGGTATACCAGTAGCCGGGAGGAGGAGGAAGTAGATGCACAGATGTGCCCATGTGGCAAAGCCATAGAGAGTAGAATTCACATAGTAGGAGAATGTGAAAGGTATAAGGAGGAAAGGGATGTGCTGGAGGAGGAGATGAGGAAAATAGACGAGTGTGACATAGAGCAGTTTGGTACACTAAATAGTAGCGAGAAAACGATCGCTATCTTAGGAGATAGATGGTGGCCACAGGCGGCGAAACAGGAAGGGGATAAGATTAGCAAAAAGTTTCTTTGTAATATATGGAAACAACGTAATGAGCGCCCAAGTGTTGGAGGTGTCTCTATTAGGAGTAGGAACGGTGCTCCGTCTCGAAAGGGATGCGTGGTCAATGGTCTAATGACTAAGGCAAGCAACAAATGAGTACGCCCCCCCCCCCCCCCCTGCGCCCCTGGGAGGATGTGGGGGTAGCGTGGGTTCTTCCGTTCAATATTTCCAACCCCCCCCCCCGTGGCATGCGCGGTCAATGGTCAAATTACTAAGGCAAGCAAAAAAAGGAAACGCCCCCCCCGGCCCCCCCCCCCCCCATATTTATAGGTTGGGTTGGTCGTCGGTGGCAACGACGCTGTAAAACACGCCACTCGCTGCGTGAGCTAGAAACCAGGGTGCCGTTTTTTTTTTTTTTTTTTGGCGGTCACCACTGGCGGTCGAGTAGATCATTTGTGCGGGGTGGAGAACCTTTGCTCCGCACAAGGGGAATGGTCGTATCACGTAGTGTTAATATGGTAAGGCATCCGCGAGGCAGTTACATAGTAAAACCCATTGCTGTCTCCGGAAGTGGCCACACCAGAAATTAAATTAACTCATTGAAGCTGTCGTCCATATGCAAGTCCGCCTCAGAGGCGTTCTTAGCAGGATGCAGCTCACCCTCCATGCGACTCGCCCAATACCTCACGGCGCTTCGCGCTTGGTGCAAGCAATGTCTGCCTGGTTGGTGAAAACCCAACGTGCTCCGTCCCGGCATTGTAGGGATGCGAGGGTCTATGGTCATATGACTACGGCCGTGCACACATGAGTACACCCCCCCCCCCCCCCTACCGTCTCGAAAGGGATGCGTGGTCAATGGTAAAATGACTAAGGCAAGCAACAAATGAGTACGCCGCCCCCCCCCCCCCCCCCCCACCAGACCACGGCCCTCATTTTAGGAAACCTGAGATGCACTATACAATAGGAACACACCTTTTATGAAGCTTCGTTGCTTGAGGAGCTCTAAACCTGGCAAGGCGCGCTATATACGATAGTTGTCCCAGTGACACCTTTTAGCCTTCTTCTTTTATCTCTCCCTCTTTAGTCGTAACTCAGATCCGGGTTCACAAAAGTAGGCTCTTTTCCTCCCTCTCCCACTACGTGCGGTACGTGCCTTGCATTTTCATCTCCAGAAAATTTCAGCACTTTCTTCCCCTCATCGAATCGCGCGAGGCAAATATTTCTGACTTGACTAATAGTTTGCTTCTTAACGCAATATGTTTGGGGAAAACCTGGGAAAAAAATATTAGTAGTGCTTTACTACAGTATTCGTGAGATGCCTAGGCTTTGGGATTGCCCATCGGGTTCACTTTTTGCTTTTCTCTCGGAATCAGTGTTTTGGGTGAGGTATAAAGCTCCTATACTATAATCAAGTGATCATCATAGCCTCAGAAAAAAATTAGGTGCTACCCCTAGAAGGCATAAATAGTACGCGTCTGGCCTTCAGGAAGATGAGAGTGCCACCCGACGAATAACGCCATGGCTATATAGATAGGCGTATATCGAAAAATAGTGTAAAACACAAATTAGTGTTACACAGCGATACATATGAGGCAATTCCTCGGTTGAAGAGTATACTAATAGTCAGTAATAGTCGGTATTAGTCAGTATTAGTCAGTAACAGTCAACAATTGTCAGCAATACGTAGTCAGCAATAGTCGGTAATAGTCGGCAATAGTCAGAAGTAGTCAGTATTAGTCAGCAATGGTCAGTATTACCGGTAGTCGGTAACAGTTAGTAATAGTCAGCAATAGCCAGTCATAGTCAGCAGTAGTCAGTCATAGTCACTATTAGTCAGTCATAGTCACTATTAGTCAGTCATAGTCACTATTAGTCAGCGATAGTCAGTATTAGTCGGTAATAATCAGTAACAGTCAGTGATAGTCGGTAACAGTAAGTGACCGTCAGCAATGGTCAGCAATAGTCAGTAATGATCGGTGATAGTCGGTAATAGTCAGTCATAGTCAGCAATAGTCAGTAATAGTCAGTCATACATATTTTGGCAAAAAAGTACTATCTCTATTGTACGTAGTAGGCCCCTCTACATACCCGTAGCATGGCCCCCAAACATGTTTCTTCAAGTCACTTGTTGGGGTGCTCTATGCCGCCTGGCGCAGGTACAGAACTCCTCAAGCGAGGAAGCAACCGCAAAAACATTAGGTGATACCCCTGCAAGGCAAACACGCACCGTTTTCTACATGTAGGTAGAAAAGCGGCTACGAGGTGCTGGTACTGCTCTCGTAGTGGCCGTGAGTGGTGGGAGGTGAAGATAACGCATAGAGGCTATCTATATCGCCTCCTAACCGCTGGCACACCGGAATCTCCAGCGGGGCAGTACAAGATAACCCGCCTCGAAAAACCCGAGCAGGGAGTGAGTTGCCTTGAAATTTTTCTCTGTCCGAAGATGTAGATCACACGTCCTTCCCACCGCCGGGGGGAGGGGTGTACTCATATCCATGCATGGCAGTATGTAGTCGTATGACCACGCGACCCTCGCATCCCAATATACAATAAGACCGGGGCAGAGCACGTCGGCTTCTTACCGGCCAGACAGACATTGCTCGCTCCGGCCAGACAGACATTGCTCGCACCGATCAGACAGACATTGCTTGCACCAGGCGTGAATCGCCGTGAGGTGTTGGGGCGCGAGTCGCATGAAGGAAGGACCCAATATACAATAATGCCGGGGTGGAGCACGTCGGGTTTTTACCGACCAGAGGCAGGCATTGCTTACACCAAGCGCGAAGCGCCCTGGGGTGTTGGTTGAGAGTTGTGCATGAAGGGTAAGCAGCAGCCTACCTAAGAACCGCCTGTGAGGCGAGTTTCGTCACCTTTTACGTATGTTCTTGCATACCAGTATGTATGTACGGTATGATAGCGTCGAAGTAATTGGGAAGGGGGAGGCTTTCATGTCGCAATGGCGCCGCTACGGCAACAAGGCGCCAAGACGCGTCCGCGGGTTTTTGCATACCTGGTACGTTTTTCTTTTTCCAGTTGTTGCCAAAAGAGGGTTTAGACTTACTACGCAGATAGATGCGACGTGTTACGACACCCTCCCTACTCCCGTGCTGCACCTCGTTTGGCCTTTAAATCACGGGTGTACAACATAAACGACAATTATGATTGAATAGTTTTACATTGTATCATATGTTTGCACTAATGTACGTTGTCAGACGGCAAACAAACAAAAAAAATGTATAATCATGGGTGCGACCGGCGACTGCGACGTCCACACCAATTCGGCTTAACGTGAACATTGTCAAGCACCCCCCCACCCCCCCTCCCCTCCCCTCCCCGCCCCTCCCAACCCCCCTCCTCTCCCTCCACAGCCCCCCGCTCTCGCCCCCCCCTCCCCTCTCTCCCCCCCGAGGTCCGCCTCGCAAGCGGTTCATGGTATGATGTACCTCACCCCTCATGGGACTCGACGAACACTTCCCGGCGCTTCGCGCTTGGTGCAAGCAATGTCTGCCTGGTCAGGGAAAACCGAACGTGCGTCGTTCCGGCATTGTAGGGATGCGAGGGTCTATGGTCACCCGACTACGGCCATGCACGACGCATGACGTGCAGCTAATGAATACAACCCTGCCCGAAAGATGAAAGTTATAAACATGTGAAGGGAATGTTCTAGAAGTGCTAATTAAGAAGATTGAAGGGATATTCTATTAAAAAGAAGTGCTGTGATGTTGGACGAGGAAATACTCAACTGTGCTCACGCTACGTATCACCTAACCAATTTAAGGTATACGTTAATGACATGGTACTATCAGTCGAAGCAGCAAAGCAGGGAACCACTATGTGTCGGGATTGAGTTTTGCAGAAGGGTTGCTTACCACGTATGCACTTATTCGAGAAAATGGTTGATACACACTACTGTGTACGAGACACCTATAACTATCCCTAACCCTAACCCTAAGCCAACCAGACCAACCCTAGGCCTGACCCCTAAGCCAATGAAATCAACCCTCACTCTGACTCTAAGCCAAATCAGATCAACTCTAATCCTGACCGTAAGCCAATAAGATAAAGTCTAACCCTGACCCTAAGCCAATCAGATCAACTCTAACCCTGACCCTAAGCCAATCAGACTAACCCTAACTCCGACCTAAGGCAATCAGACCAACCCTAACCCTAACCCTAAACCAATCAGATCAACCCTAACCCTAAGCCTAAGCCAATCAGAGCAACCCTAACTCTGACCCTAAGCCAATCAGAGCAACCCTATCTCTGACGAAAGCCAATCAGACCAACCCTAACTCTGGCCCTAATCCAACCAGACCAACCCTAACTCTTACCTCAGCCAATCAGATCAACCCTAACTCTGACCCTGAGCCAATCAGATCACACCATATCTCGAAAAAGTGGTAAACTCTACTGCTCGTTTGCAGACAACGTCGTGGGGATATCGGAAACACCTGAAGGATTGCAGAAACAACTACTAGAAAATGGAGAGTTGATAGCGAACGTAGAAAAAAGTGCGCGGTGTTGTTATATGTAACGAGGATAAGGATAACCCTGTAAAGTTCAAATGGAAGCGGGAGAAAGATGAAGTACCAATCGTAGACCAATCTATATACGTACCTTGGCGTAGAGATGTCAATCTACTGCTCTTGTGATGCGCACATAGCAAACGTAAGAGAAAAGGACGTAGGTAAGATGGGCGCGATCCTAACAGGCTCGCACCTAGACACTGTAGGATTAAAACATGTGTCCAGGTGAAAGTGATTGTACCAAAATTAGAATATTCAGGAGAAGTATGGGAAGATAATGCGAAGTATGCAAAGCAGCTGGAAGCAGTACAGGTGACAGCAGCTAACATATACTAGAATGCTCGAATACGACGAGTAATACAGTATTAAGAGCAGAACTGGGAATGTACCTACTCAAGGCAAATAGAGACATGCGAAAGTTGAAATGTCAATAAAGCAAAGAACAAAGAAGAGGTTGCCAGCCATAGCTGATAGGGCTGTATGAGCAAAAGTAACGAAAGGGCGAGCTGGAGTAAGGTGGGATAACGCAGTCGATATGACATGGAAGGAAACAGGAGGCAACCAGAAGAGATAATGTCCATGGAGAAGTTTGAGGGGTACAAGACAGAAGTAAAATAAACAATAGACATGATGGAAAAGCTGCATATCGTTACAAATTGAGGTGGAAGGGTAAGAACACATAGAGATATACACCATTTGCCATCTGACAATGTGCAGCTCGTATTTCAATCATACCATTCACGTATATATACCTATCAATCATATCTGAATATTTGACAAACGTAATAAAAAATGCAGTCCCCGATATAATACGCGTACGCGTATAGTGCAGTCTACAGCCAGTATATAGTGTATTTACAGTAACAAATATATTAACTACACCGTCTCGCGTACACTTGAACACAGATACCAAAATTTTCCGCCACTCGCAACACTAACACTACTACTGTTGTAGTATCCCACCTTGCCCTCTCGGGTGTTCCGCCCCTCCTCAGTGTTAAAAGTACAACTGTGTTCACCTTCCTCCAGCCCTACACGCGCACGCCGATACCCTGGAACTCCTGCTTCAATATGTTTGACGAGGTTGTACCCCGCCCCCCCCGCCCCCCCCTTCTCACAAAGCCCAACGTCGCCAACCATGTTAATACGCAAACCATATACCAGGTATCATATGCCACACCGCGTGATCAAGCTGGGAAACTGAAGCCACATTATCACAACGTCAGCTCGGCCTTATACCGTACGGAATCCTCTTACTATACTGAAAATATGCCTAGACTCTAACGCCAAGCCGTTTTTGTGCCCGAAACCTGGGTGAAGTTTTGAAACGTTTTGTGATGGTTTCAACTTTTTTTATAACCTTTTCTCAACGCATTTAATCGTATTATATAGGTACGTACGTACGTATAACTTTTCGATTTTCGACGTTGGGTTCTGCATCAAGCAATGACGCACAGGGCCTGCCCGCTCGTTCGTCATGTATGTGGACGGCGTCGGCGGCGGCTGACCAACCACATACAGTAGATAGCAGCATCAATCGACAGCAATGCCGTTCGTAGGGCAGTGTAAAATTATTTCGACCGTTTCGTTGTATCATCTTATGGACAGGTTTGGAACGGACTCGACAGTTTTTTTAGTCTATGGGCTCGTCGACGGCCAAGACAGGAAGACGACAGTGTTCACGGGCGCTATCATTGCAGTATAGCGTACGACCCCCGCCCCCCTCCCCCCCACCACCACTAACTAGCACAGCAGCAGCTAGCTGGAGACTCCAACGAGTGCCGTAGGACTAGTAGTGACTCTCGGTCTCCTCAAAGTTTTTAGGTTGGCTCGGCACCTTCTTCGCCATGGCGGGCGCTGTTCGCGTTAAACGGGCTGCTGTGTGTTGACGATATACCTGGTACGTAATAGATTGTCACCGATTCCAGCATGTGTTATATGTACGCACCCCTGACGGTCTCTCTCTGTAAACCCTTCACATCACCACACCACCAAGAAGCTACATGTCCAGGAGGAGGAGAAGGCGGCCCCATCCTCGCTCGCAATCTGCTCAGCAGCAGCCATAGGTTTTTGCCCACGGGGCCCAGGGCCAGCAGCTGCTGCTATGATATACCTGGTACGCGTATATCGCTGCTCGTTCGGGATATGAAAACGATGCAAAATGAACAATGAACACCTCGAAAAGACACTTTAACGAAAACTTTACCCCTACGAGTACGTATATATGATGCGAGTACACGATCCCAATTACCAATTACTGTAATCGTTTTATTGATATTCGCGACTGGGTCGCTGGGCGTACAGGGAGCTCACAGGACCACAGGTCTTCACGCCGCGAAACCATGGAGTGTATTTATGCGCATCATCATCTCAGCACGTTTTTTTGTCTGTAAAACTACGGTGTGCCTCCCAGTTCGCAGCCCACAGCAACACACAGCAGCGACTTATTTTTTTGTTTGGGTGGCGGCAAAAATAGAAAAATAGGCGCCGAGCATCGACGATATACGTATGACAGGTCGTCTCACGTGTGTATACGACGCGCACATAAATTATGCATCATCTCGTCGTCCGTGTCCGGGCCGTGTCATTATCATCATTGGTTTGTCCTGTCCAACTGACCGTTTTCCCACCAAAAACCGTTCGTTGGATTCGTCCCGGTTGCTGCGTGGGTGCGTAACGTTCCGTTACGAGCTTTGTGAGGATCCCACACAGGTCGTAGCCGTATAGGCCACGGCGTCGTTCCGTATCTAGCTATGTACCGATTCCGACTGCGTAGAAACGGAGGAACTAAAAACGAAACCTGAAACCGATGTAACCGACGAAAGAAATGTTCCTCTTCGTTGTTCCCCTCCTTCTCCTTGAACTCCGTATCCAAGATGCCAGAAGACTGCGGTTTGACGCCTTGACTGACCCCACATTCCCTTTAAACTTGGTATAAAAAGACTCAAACACGTCTTG
Source organism: Saccharina japonica (assembly GCA_008828725.1). Taxonomy (NCBI): domain Eukaryota; class Phaeophyceae; order Laminariales; family Laminariaceae; genus Saccharina; species Saccharina japonica. The sequence continues at coordinate 99,788 of MEHQ01003423.1, forward strand.
ACGGATTAGACGCGTCTCGAAAGACCGGTCTTTCCTCCGCATCAACTTTTTGTAACCGCTGCAGCGCGGTCTTTTCTCGTGCTGCTGTTACCGCTTACCGCCCAGCCTTTGTCAGGACACGCGGAGTGGACCTCGCAGGAGCTGTGCACCCTCCTATCGTGCCCATCCCTGTGGCTGGCAGATGGCTCGGCTTTGTAGGTGCTCTCACCCCACTGGAAAATCGACCAGTTTTTTAGTGTTGAGCCTCCTCGACGTCGGCGAAGGTGGTTTGAGACCGAAAAGCCTCCAGAACCAAATGAGCTCCCAACGGAAAAGGAAATCAGAAATCATGAAGTCCAGATGTCCACCGCCCCAGCATCATCGAGATAAGCGCACACCAACATGGAGTCAGGAGGAGCGCAGAACCCTAAGCGCAAGAGGCCGGCCGGAGCTGCGGCGGCGGCCGCCCCCTCGGTGGTGAGGAATCCACCGATTGCACGCGTGTTCAAAAATTTCCCTCGTAATTTTCCCTCTCTCCCTCTCCCTCTCTCCCCTTCCCCTCTGGTTTTGATTTTTATCACCAGGAGGAGTAGGCTCTCACAAAAAAGTCAGAGCTGCTGCTGTGCTTGCTCTTCCTTGCTCGCAAATATTCCGACACGCTTGAGATGGCTGTAAGGTCCCACATCTCTCTAGTTTTCCACGGAGCCCCACCAACGTTTTGTCGCGAGACGCCCGGGAATGCAACGCGGCTCCCGTCCGCACGGCCCAGTCGTGGATGCGCACATCGTCGTGCACCAAACCGCACGCGTCCAGTATCTTGGCAATCGAGGTCTGATGAGGTCCAGAGAGTTTTTTTCTCCTCCCGAGGATCTCCCTCCTTCCAGCCTGAAAAAAAAAAAGCTCAACAAAAAAATTGACCAGGAAGGGAAACTTGAATTGCCACCTCAGTCAGACAGACACAGAGCAAAGCACTCATCCTCAAACAGGTCTGTCTCCTGCTCAAACAATACGAAGAAGCTCGGTTTTGTTTCGGGCGGCATCATCGCGTTGCTCGTAGGTGTGCGTGCATTAGAGCTTCCCCCTCTCCTTGTTGTCGTCGTGCGGTTTTGCCCTCGAATGCAATGCGTGGTGGCCATCATCGCGAGATTTGTGCGAGTGTTTTTTTTTTTGGTGGTCGCGGCTCTCTCCTCTTCTTCTCGATTTTTTCTTTTGCTCGAGGCGCTGTCTCGTGTGCAGCAGTAAAAAAAATCGGACAAACGTGTGATAAATTGGTAGGAAGATGCAGGCAGGTACCTTTGATATCATAGAGGCAGGGCAGGTACACAGACAGACAGCTCTGGCTGACCCAGCAGGACCCTCAATTCTTTTTGTTTTGGCATGCCGATCGAGTACGTAAAAGTTTTGTTTTTCAAACGCAAAGCGTACTAAAAGTAGTACAATAAGGAAAAGTGGGTAAAATAATCACAGCCTGGTGGTGTGGTGGGCAAACGTGAAAAAAAAAATGTTTACGTACAGCAGCAGCAGCAGTTATTAATAGGCAGCAGAGCCTTTGTTCAAGCAGCTGCATGCAGCAGTACGATCGAATACGAGTAGTAGTGGATGGACGCTCCTTGTGTTTGTTGCGCGCGCATCGTGTTTCCTCTCGTCTTCTGAGTGCGATCGCGCTCAAATGAACCCGGGACTGCTGCAGGCTTACCTGCACCCACCACCACCAACACCCTCACCTCCACCCCAACCCTCCGCCGACGCCATCCCCTTATCTTGTCGCGATAGATAGGTCGATCGATGCTGTATAACGAACGGCAGGTCGCTGTTCAGCGTGGCGGCTTCGTTGCTCCGTGCTCCAGCGTGACTAGACTTGCTGAGAAAAAAACGCGCAAGCTGTGATGATTCCATCGTTCATTTCAAAAAAATGTTTAACGTACATATTACTCGTACGTACGATGAACAATAACATCTTGTCCCACTACTACTGGCTGCTGCTGCTGTATGTAATACTCGTACGTACTCTTCGTAGTACCTGGTACTCTGATTAACCAGGTATGTCGTACGTACCCCCGCTGGCATATCATGACTGGTACGATATTATGCTGAAAGCTGAATGAAAAGTTTTTTTTTTAATGAAAAAAAAAAGAAAACCAAGAAAACAACAAAAGACACCCGTCCGAGCTTCGTTGGGATAGTGGTGGTGATCGTCATTGATTGTGATCGATAATGTTTGGGGCCGTGGTGCCCCATTTTTTTTTGTCGGTTTCTGTGACGATCATGTATTATGATGATGACCATGTGATGAGCATTCCTCATCGAGGAAGCGAAGCGGGTATGATCTGACCACGTGCAGGCCGCGACATACTCTGTCTGGCCAGAGAGAGGGGGGCTGTTTTTGTTTGCTTTTGTGGCGGCTGACGCGTGTATATATGTATGCAGCGCCCGGGCGTAATGCTTCCTCTTGCCAGGACAGAGGAGCGGCGGCGGTAGTGGTGGTGGTGGTGGTGATGTGGAAGCGCTCAGTCGTTTCAATGTTTTAAATGGCTGGTGTCGGTTATCCTTACGTACCTAAACTTTCCGACTCGCGGACATTTTTTGTTCATTTTTTCAGTTGTCGCGTACCAGGTGTTTATCTACCTGGTCTTTTTTACATACGATATGATACGAGTACGATATATAGAAATATTTAAAATGCTCCGCAGCAGGCGGAGGACGACGTCACAGGCAAAGAGGTACTCGTATGATATACGATATGCACGAAAAGCAAACGCTCGAAATACAAAATCCCTTTATTATTAATAGTTAATTTATGCATTTTGTTATCCCTTCGGCAGCTGCTGCTGCTGCTGCTGCTGCTGTAGTTTGCTGTTTTTGTCTCTACGACAAGTCAGTGGTTTTGATGAATTAACTGTTCTTTGTAACTTTGTGACAACAGGATGCACACACCTCACACTATCATATATATACAAGTACACACACTAGTATTGCGTAGACACGTATAATGTGTACAGCAGTAGACACTAAACACCGGTCGGAGGGTCCGTTTCGTACTGCTGCTGTGGTTATAGTCTCCCCCGTGGCTCGTGATACATTTCGCAGAGACTAAACGATAGTTGACGGCGGCATGTTTCCTACAAATCGAAAGCACACTTCCACCTTTTCGACTTTTTCCTGAGTACCTGGCAACAGCCATACACGAGTGCCTACGCCACCGTACGAGTAAAATTCAACCTGATCAGCCTGCCTGCTGTAAGCGTTAATCAAAACATCAAAACCCATCTTACACGAATGTAGTATGATACCGATCATTTCGTGTTTGCCGACAAGCTTCTTGTCATGTTCAGCTTCCTGGTGTGATGGGTGGGGGCAGTCTTTGATGGCAGTCGTGCACCGATTGTTGTATTTTCGTTGGGGGGGTGTATGGTAGGTGGTAGGTGATGGGGAGTCGGTGCGGCGTGCTCGCTGATCGCTGACAGAAATTGGTCCAAAGATTCAAAGTGTCCGCGCCAACGAATTCTCTCTCTCTCTCAGGGCCATCCCTGACGAACGAAAAAAACCACGATTGGTGAGGTTTTTGTCATGAATGGTGATTTGTTATGTCATGATTCACGACAAAAAAACTCACGTTCATGACCCCGATTTGTTCAGATTTTCCGTTAAAAAAATAAAATCACGATTCATGGCTTTTTTTCGTGGCTCGAAATACGCCTGATCAAGGCACTACGTAACCCACCCGACACCAACGGTATCCGAAGCCCGGTATAGGGGCACGGCAGACTCTGCTTCGTACACCGATTGTGGACAGCGACGGGTTGCCTAAATACACTGCTGGGTGCGGGCTAACGAGCACGCTGTGGCCTCGAAATTTCGATCAGGACACACGGCGTGAAGAAAAAACAAAAATAATTTGAAAATCTCGCGGGCCAGGCAGGGCAGACGACATGACATGCCAGAGAGGTTGGAACCTCGCGCGGACCTGGCCTGGCCGACGGCGCGTGAGGTTGGAATACCACAAACCGGATCAGGCCTCGGCGCGTGATTTGAATCACGGGCCGAGTCGGGCGCGGCCGGCCCGGCCTGGCCGTGACCTACCTGCGAAAGTTGGCCCAACCCTTGACGAAATACCGTTGGATTTTAAATATCGGATTTTTGACAATTTGAAAATCTCACGAAACGTAACGAAAAATCACCTATTTTCGTTTGGAAAGAAATATCACGAATCGTGATCTTTAGTCATACGCCAGAACGTCACGATTCGTGTTTTTTTTTTCGTTCGCTAGGAACGGCCCTCAGTCGTTTTATCGGCTGACCTCGTTTTCTCTTTTATCTATCTTAATCTTCTCGACCTCTAAGAAACCGAACGGACACTGAGCGGAGACCGAACGGAGACGAAAAGGAAACCGAACGGAGATTGAACGGAGACCGCACGTAGACCAAAAAGAAACCGAACAGAAACCGAACGGAGACTGAACGGAGACCGAACTGAGACCATACACGCCCCCCTGATTTCATTAAAACTCATCCCCCCCGCCCCTACTGCCTCACTCCCTACAAGATGACCCGTACAAGCACATGACACATGCATTTTGTCGCCGTTGGGGTGTTTTCTCGCTACTACGAGTAGTTCTTGTAATACCTGCGGTGCGGCCGCCGACATTTGAATTTTCAAAATTCAAAATTTCATTTTTTCCTAGATTTTTATTTCGTGCGAGACTACGACTACATATATTCGAAGTACCAAACTGCAACACACTGTTGCGGCCGCCTGAAATTTGTGGCATTTTCTAATTTTCTACGCACCAGTTTTTTTCTTTCCAGATTTGAATTTGTGCGAGACTTTTGATACCAAATACTAGGTAAGGCTGTGAGATTAGTGCTCACGATACGGCCGTTGTTTCCAATAACTTGCTGATTTTGCCTTCTTTTTTTTTTGCCTTTTTTTTTGCCTTTTTTCTTTTTTTTCTTTTTCTCTCGTTCTCCAGGTGCCAAAGGGATCAGCGCCCAAGAAAGCCAAGCCTGCCTCCGTCGACGCCGACGCAGCCCCCGCCCCCTCCTCCCCCCCAGCCCCCGCCTCCCCTGCAGCCCCTGCAGCCCCCGCCCCCCCTACCCCCACCGCCGCCGCCACCAAGCCTGCTGCCAAACCCAAGGCCGCCGCCAAGCCTAAGGCTGCTGCAAAGGAGAAGAAGGACAAGCCTGCCGCGAAGGAGAAGAAGGAAAAGCCTGCCGCGAAAGAAAAAAAGGAGAAGAAGGACAAGCCTGCTGCCAAGGAGAAGAAGGAGAAGGCCCCGGCGAAGGCCAAGGCTGCTGCCGCCGTGAAGAAGGCTAAGCCCTCCCCCGCCGGCAAGGACAAGCCCGCGGCCAAGACGAAGCCCACCGTCACCAAGGCCAAGCCGGCTGCCACCAAGGCCAAGCCGGCTTCCGCTGCTGGCAAGGAGAAAGCCTCTCCCAAGCCCAAGGCGAAGGCCGCTCCCAAGGAGAAGGCTGCGGCCAAAGACAAGGCTGCTCCCAAAGAGAAAGCAGCCCCTAAGGCCAAGGCCGCCCCCAAAGACAAAGCCGCTCCCAAGGAGAAGGCTGCCCCTAAAGCCAAGGCCGCTCCCAAGGACAAGGCTGCGACGAAGGACAAGCCCGCTTCTGCCAAGAAGACCAAGGCTTCCGCGGCTGCCGGCGGCAAGGACAAGCCTGTCGCGAAGGTGAAGCCCCTCGTGACGAAGGTCAAGGGCACCAAAGCTAAGGCCTCGCCGAAGGCTAAGGCGGCGGCTTCTTCTCCCAAGGACAAGGGTGCTGCTGCTGGTGCTGCTGCTGCTGGCACTCCCAAGGCCAAGGCCTCTCCCAAGAAGGAGAAGGGCACTCCGAAAGAAAAGGGCACCCCCAAAGCCAAGGCCGCTCCGAAAGACAAGGCCGCTGCCAAGGAGAAGGGCACCCCCAAGGCTAAAGCCGCACCCAAAGACAAGGCTGCCACCAAAGAGAAGGCTGCCACCAAAGCCAAGGCTGCTCCCAAGGACAAGGCTGCTTCCAAGGACAAGGCTGCTCCCAAGGACAAGGCTGCTGCCAAGGCCAAGGCCGCCCCCAAAGCGAAGGCCGCTGGGAAGGAGAAAGCCGCGGGCAAAGAGAAGGCTGCTCCCAAGGAGAAGGCCGCCCCGAAGCCCAAGCCGGCTCCCAAGCCGAAGCCTGTAACACTCGAGGTGAGAGTGAGAGAGAGACACAAGCGTGTATACCAGGACAAGCGCACCAGATATACTTCATACCGGGTATAATGGCCGACCCGGCTGTCGTGGGAGTTTTTGTTTTTTTCTTGTTATTCAAAATTGAGTACATAGGCTCTATTTGAACGCGCGAACCGTTTCGCGAACCGTTCTACCGCCGTTGCTCTTACACTTTTTTTTGTTCAGTTCTTATAAACATCTTGCAAGTATTGTGTGTGTATGAATTTTGAGCTTTTGTTTTATTGTATTCTTTTTTCTCTTTTTTTTTTTCAAATATACCCTCAATCTCACAGCTGAAGTTTCATTTTTTTTTTACAAACTATGTATGATACACAGCATTTTATACGAGTACGAGTACGTAATTAGCAGTAAAAATGCGAACACCATGATTTTTTTTTGAACTCTGAAGAATTTACCACCGGGGTAGTAAACGGTAGGAGTGTGATATACAACGTACCCTTAGTGATAACAGCAATTGATCGCGTGGGACTTTATAATACAATATCACCCGGGTGGTATTAATCATAGGGGTGTGTATACTCAAGTCATGGGATTGAATAATCTGGCAGCGCTTGTATTTTCTTTCAAAACCAATTTTCGACTTACTATTAGTATAGAGCTACTGAATTGAGCATGCTTCTGTTCAGTCTTGGGGCTCGTTGGCTGCCCCTCTTCCCCCTCTGTCCTTCTGCCCCCCCCCCCTCACAAGACTACGGCCATGCACGACATAAGTACACCCTATCGTCCATATGCATATCTGCCTTACAAGCGGTTCTTAGTAGGATGCAGCTCACCCTTCATGCGACCGGCCCAACACCTCACGTTTCACTTCGCGCTTGGCGCAAGCAATGTCTGCCTGGTTGGTGAAAACCCAACGTGCTCCGTCCCGGCATTCTATACTGGGGTGTAAGGGTCTATGGCCATACGACTGCGGCCATGCACGACATGAGTGCCCCCCCCCCCCCGCCTTGCTCCGTCTCCAAAGGGATGCGTGGTCAATGGTACTTTTTTTACTAAGGCGAGCAACAAATGAGTACCCCCCCCCCCCGCCTCTCTCCATCTCTCCCAACCCCCCTTACACCCTTCCCCCCCCCACTGCACCGCACCATATACCGTATCGCACGCTTGCGCGGCTTCGCAGTTGGGCTCGGAGGCACCCGCGTTCTCTGTGAAGGACCAGACCGGGGCTGAGGTAACCCTCGAGTCTTTCAAGGGCCAGAAGAACGTGGTGGTCTTCTTTTACCCCAAGGACAACACGGTAAGCCCTCTCTCCCCCCCCCCCCTGTGATGTTGTACCGTTGCTGCTGCGTGTTGTCGAATCCTGTCATGAACCCTGTGATGAACCGTTGCTGCTTGTTGTCGAATCGACTCGTCACTTGGTATGATACAGAATATGTATCACCTCTCTCGCCGTATATCGTCATCTCCCTTTTTTTTTTGTCGAAGCAGATCGAATCGAATCGAGTCGACTCGTCACTGCATGTTACCGAGAACCGAGCCGAATCGCCGTTATTGTGTACGAGGTAGTTATTTTCTTGTCTTGAACATCTTATTTTGTCGAATCGTGTCACCGCGTGTTACGGGACGGAATCGTCACTTCGTACTTATGATATCATACGCGTACGTACCTCCACCTGTTTTTTTTTTTTTTTTTTTTTTTTGTCGAATTCAACCGAAACAATAAAAACCGTCGCGGCGTGCGATCACAAATACAGCAGTTAAGATATGTTTTATAGTATTACGGAGGACCATAGTAAATAAAATCTAATAGTTTCTAGTAAAAATAGGGAAATATATGGGTTTTTGTGTGCCCTGTAGGTCCCCTATTTACTATGCTCCCCCGTTATAGCTTTTCGCTAGATATAAGATTTTGCCCTGGTGTACATCCTAACCTGCCCTTGTGAGCCGTTGTGCATGATCTGTAACAGTACAGATCCAACCCTGGAAATATGCCCTAGATTATTTAAAAAAAAAAAAAAAAACAGCCGTGAGATCGAGGATTTCGTCGAAACTCAGCTTTGCTACGTAGCTGAGTGTGATACTTCGATCGCGCGTACTTAAGGGTTATATATGTCCTGATGCAGGATGTACATCCCGTATGAGGGGGACACAATCTTATGTAGGTTATACGGCTCCCACCCGGCGACATCGAGCTAGATCATACAGATCAGGATTATGTCTAGCTGCCCTGACATCTACTGTAGGTCATGAACTGTGGGAATGATCTGTCGATGATCTGTTTCGAGGTGTGAATGCAGTATTACACACACCCGGGACCGCGGGTGAGCGTTGCTGACCTAGACGCCCAAAAACCCGTTCTCGTGTTCTTCGTTGTTGTTCTCCCGTTCTTGTTCATGTACCCCTTTCGCTGCATGGCGTTTTTTGTGGCGGGGTTGAACGATCTGCGCCCCCCCCCCGTGTCGGTCGAAGCCTGGCTGCACCAAGGAGGCGTGCAAGTGAGTACGCAGTGACTTTTTGCTGATAACGCTCGTTTTAGTTGTTTTGTTTTTCGATGCTTTTGGGTGTTTTTGTTTCGTTTTTGCCATTTATGTTTGTCCTTGTTGGTTAAAATCAAATACTTGGTATATATTTGAGAGGACCGGCCCAAGTGCGATTGGTTCCTCGCAGTGATGTTTTTTGCAGTGATTCCGATCAGTGACGCTCCTTTCTGATTTCGTTCTTGGTGGTAGTGGTGGGTGTGGTGTTGCTGTTGGTCTTGTTTTTCGTCGCCATGATTGTCATTTGTTTTTTCGTTTCGTCGATTTTTTTCTGGTTTTGGGCTGGTTGTTGGCTAGCGATCGTCGAACCCTAGGTCGTAGAACCGGCTTCAGCCAGCTCTACTCGAAAGGGGTGCATTACACAGATCTTGGACATACATACATACATACATACATACCTGGTATCATATATATGTCGGAGAGATCCTTAATGCTATACTTTTTGCTGTTTATTTTGCTAGCTGTGCTCTCCGCTGACCGCCGTCTAGTCGCCACCCAACCGCCCTCGCTTATCTTATTGTGGTATCTTCTAACGTGACCGACCGACCGACCGACCGACCGACGTACCGACCGCAGATTCCGCGACCTGAAGGCGGAGTACGACGCGCTGGACTGCGCGGTGCTGGGCGTTAGCGGCGACCACGTGGTCAGCCACGGCAAGTTCATCGCCAAGAACAACCTCAACTTCAGCCTCCTCGCCGACGTCGACAGGTAACAAAAAAAAACGCCTACCACGTACTGCGAACTCACTCAGCGCTCTTCACGAAAGTCCAGAAATTATATTTTTTAAAGGGTGCTAAAAAAAAAAGTCAGAAATTTCGTTTATTTTTACATCCCATTCATTGTTTTCGCCCTTTTGGTTTATCTCTCCTTCCTATTAGTAGTCGTAACTCTGATCCGGGGTCACAAAGTACCTTCCTATTAGTAGTCGTAACTCTGATCCGGGGTCACAAAGTAGGCTCTTCTCCCTCCTCCCCACTCGTACGGTTTGTGCCTTGCATTTTTATCGCGAGAAGACTTGGTCAGCCAGCCCTCTCTTTCCCTCGTCGACCCGCATCGAACTGCGCCTCTACCCACGCTGCTATTAATAGGCGCTCTCTGCAGTTGATTCCGTTTTATTTATTTAATTTTGCAAACAAACCTAAGAAAAAATCTGACCCACGTGAGATTAAAACCCCAGAAACCAACTCGTAGTACTCGTAGCATTCGAGCGTACCAATAAACCCTGATGAATATGCCCTGCGAGTACGTACGTACAACTTTTTGTTTTTGTTTTTCTTCTTGTATATACTCCCTTTGTCGTCTATATACACGCTCGCTCGCTCGCTCACCCCCCTCTTTGCTTTTACTCTTGCGACCCCACCGTCCGACACCTTGTAACCTCTGTATGCAGATCCCTGATCAAGGCTTATGGTGCGGCAAAAGCTGAGGACAAGATCCAGCGCAGCACGGTGCTGATTGACAAGGAGGGCAAGGTGGCAGCGGTGTGGAATCCGGTAAGGGAAGGCTTTGGGTTGGGATGGGGAGGGTAGGAGGGTAGGGTAGGGTAGTAGGGTTGGGTTGTGGTGGGGCGGGGCAGGGCAGGGTGGGGTCGGGTGGGAGGGGTTGGGGTTGAGCGGGAGGGGGAGGGGTTGTAACTACTGTGGTTTTTCGGCGTTGGAGGTGTGCTGTGTTTTGCGTGCATGCCGTCGTGGAGACGGTATGTCGTGAAGAGGGGAGGAGGGAGTTCCGGTGTGATTGGCGTGAGTTTAAGCGTATGAGAGGGGGGGGGGGAAGTGTGTTGCAGAAGTGAGTTTTCCGTCGCCGGCAGGAAGAGAGGGAGGGACGGGGTCTGGTTCTGGATTCGATGAAGTATTTATAGCATAAACTTGAGACCATCTATTATGGGATTTTTTTTTGGGGCCCTCAGAACTGAGGTTTCAGGCCGATAATACGCGATTTACTCGGCGGTACGGCCCAAAACACCTGTAGACTCCTCAGAATGCCCCCCGTGGTTTTTCGAGGGTTTTCTGACGTACTTTTCCGTTTCTCCAGAGTCCTATTTTGACTGTTCGTCCGATTTGCCAGTTCTGACGACCTGATGATTTTTAGCCAAAAATGCTCAAAAATCCATTATTTTTGGCCCCAGTTTTGACCAACAACGCATATTTCTGAAAACTGATTGGTTGCGCAGAAAATCAAAACGAGACCCTAGAGAAACGGCGAACTGCTCCAGAAAGCCCTCGGAAAATTACGGGGTGGATCTTGAGGAGTGTATCGGTATATTTGAGAGTCCAGCCGAGTAAAACGGGTATATTGGGCCTAGAAATCAGTTCCTGGAGCCCAATTTTGTTTTCCCCATAATAGTTGGTCTGAGGGTTGACGGCTTTTTTGCGGTGAGCGTAGGTTGAAGACTTGTTGATGTTTTTTCTTTTCTTTTTCGGATTTTGTGATGAGGCGGATGCGTTTTGTTCAAGTTCATGAGGTTTCTTTTCCTGTGTTTTGTGGTGTAATATCGCCGTTTCTGCTTCCATGCTGTGCATCGGTCGTCGATCCTACAAAAACATCGGAATGTATTTATATATAACCTGGGCCGGACTGGTTATTTTCGGTCTGTTTACCCGACGTTTTTTTGTTGTTGTCTATCGATCGTTCCTTGCGTACCGAATCCACGAATAACGAATCACATGGGTGAAAGGGGTAAGGGTTGTGCGCTTGGAAGCAAGTTTTATCGGTTTCAACTTGTTAAAAGGTTGATTTCCAAATAAATGCCAGAAAAATGAAAAAAAGGGAAATTCAGCCTACCAGCTTTTTTTGCACCCTGTTAATTTTCCAGATTTTCCACATTTTATTTTTAGCATTTTTGGAAACCAACCAAAAAGAAACGGGAAAAATCGACAAAAAATAAACGTGCTTTGATAAGCGCGGCCCTAAGGAGGGTGACGTTTTCCCTGTTTTTCCGATTCGGTTGCCCCCGACGATAACCAGTGCGGTTGGTCCCTGCTGTTTCCCTATTAGCGATGGTCTCTGCCATTTTTCCGATTCCGTTGTCCCCGAGCCTTTCCCGGTTCTGTTGTCTCCCCCCAAGTTTTAAGTGTTCCCAATCGGTTGTCCCGAACACTTTCAGTTCGGGTTTCCCTTGTTCGTTCCGATTCGGTTGTGTCTTTCACGTTTTCCGATCCGGTTATACTCGTATTCCTATTATTAACACGGTTTTTCGATTCTGCCTTCGCGTTTTTTCCGTTTTTTTCGTTTCGTTTCGTTTCGTTTTGTTTGCGAACAGATCCACGGGGCGGAGCAACACCCTGACCATGTGCTGACGAAGCTGAAGGAGATGGTGGTCGTTGCGCCAGACGCAGACACTCCGCAGTGATTTCTCCGTCTTCTATGCGAAGAAGTGTGTGGGACCCAATCTGCTACACCCTCCTCCCAACTTTGTAGGAATGCGAGGGTCTATGGTCATACGACTACGGCCATGCATGACATGAGTACACCCCCCCGCCCCTCCCTCTCCCCCCCATTTATGAGACCGTGTGATTCATTCATGTGTGCGCTTTTTTCGTGTTTTGTTTTCCGCGTCTCTAGTCTAATATATTAGGTAGGAATGTGTCCGTTTCTCGGCTTTTTTGTGATTCGGAAGGCAAAGCAGGTATTAGATAAGAGACGACGTTTTTTTTTGTGTGGTGCAAGCGATGGTTCTTTGGGGGGGCGGCGGCGGCCGTAGCTCTATATACAGCGTTTTTCGAGCCGCGATTTTAGCGGTGAGCTTGAGCTTGAGGCAACTGCTGCAGCGCTGCGCGCATGTAAGTACCCCCCCGCCCTCTCCTCCCTCCGCCCCTCGATAGCCTATTGAATATCCCTGTTTTTTTATCTCTCTTCCGCTGCTTCTGAACACTGATTTGATTGATACGGTCGATTTTTTCGAGGAGGGACACGAGGCAGCCCCCCCCCCCTCGCCCCCCCCCCCCGGGGGGGGGGGGGGGGGGGTGCCACCCACCCGCTTGGCCTGATTTTCTGCAGGAAACCCTTTTTTTTTTGCGTGTATCATATTGTCATGTTGCACACACGGTCTTTTTTTGTTTTTGTTTTTTTTGTGCGGTTGCTGGGCTAGCTGGGCTGGGCGGTTACATACGGTGCGCCATGACTTTTGTCTTCTAGTAAAGAGGGGGGGGAGGGGCTGGGGGTTGAGTGGAGCTTCAACTGTGCTGTTGGCTGTTTTTGCCTTTTGATGGTAGGAGTTGTAGACGCTCAAGGACTGCTGAGTTTCACTGAACGGGGTAAAAACGAGGGGGGGGGGGGGGGGGGGGCCGAGGGGGTTGTGTGTCGACAACACATAAAAGGGGTAATCTCGATCTCGAGTGTAGGCGGTCCGCGAGTTTACGGGGGAGGGGCGGGAGAGAGAGGCGCGGGCAGGGTTGGCAGGGGGGAGGTAGGCGGAGGGGGGGGGGGGGGGCAGGGGGGCAGTTTGTCTGGACCGGTTTTGGTTGGACGGAAGAAAACGAACGGGATCGGGATGTGTGTGTGTCATTTTTTATTGGCATTTTGTTTTTGCTGTTGCTCCAAGTTCGCGAAGGTTCCGAACGTGCTTCTAATATACCAGATACAGGGGTTCGCTCGCGCGCTTGCTCGCTCGCTCGCTCATGTTACGAACATTTTGTAGCAGCGAGAGTGTTGTTTTTTTGCATTTCTTCGTATATTTATCAACCTAACGTTGCAGGATTGATTGCGATTTCGCCTCCCTCCTCTTCTGTCACCGCAGACGTGCAGCTGGCTGCCTTCACAACCTTCAACCAAACGCAGGCCTCGGGCGAGCCGGGGTCTTCCTCACCTCTTTTTTTCATGATGGATTTATTTTCGCTGTCGCCTTTTGCTGCTGTTGTTGGTGGTTGTAATAGCGCCTACTGCTGTAGTGGGGGCTCTGCTGCGCTGCAACTACAGACAGATGGCAGGGACCCCCCCCCCCCCCACAGCATAATGTAGGCGTAAAACAACCATTGTGGAGACATTGAACAATGTACGTAGCAAACCCCACAAAGGGTCGGCAAAATAAAAAATCAATTCGGTACGAGTAGGCCTACGTATTAATAGTAACATTGTTCAATGTCTCCACAGGATATATTTTTTACGGGCACATTATCCGGCGGGGAGGGTCAATTCGGGGCGTCTGTTGATGTGCTACGACATCGTTCAAAGTCTCCACGAGGATTTTTTTAACGCCCGCACGCAAGGGGGGGGGTTGGTCCGGGCCACACAGACAGGTGCATTAGTAGCTGCTGTTGTTACAGGAGAGTACGGCGGCAATCATATACGGTGTGGGCAAGAATCGGCGTCTCAACCTCTGCCCTTCGCCCCGCTGTATTCAAAGACGCCAAAACAATCGCACACATTTTCCCGTGTTGAGTGCGCCAAGTTTTCGCAAATACATTAATTAGAAAAAAAAACATAAGTTTCAAGCAAAATTGGGAAGAAAACCGGAAGGAAACCGGAGGGAAAAAACGAACTAAACGGCGCGCTATAACGATCAGCGTCTCTTTTACTAATCAACCTCTACGAACCTGCGACGGCTTCGGTCAGCCGGGAAGAAACCTAACGAGGACCGGTTTTGCGGACACCGGTTTTTTGGCGGGAAACCGGTTTAGGCGGCAACCGGTCCTTGACGGGAAACAGTTTAGGTGGAAACCCGGTTTGGCGGAAACCGGTTTTGACGGAAACCAGGCTTGACGGGAACCGGTTTTGACGGACACCGGTTCTGACGGAAACCGGTTTTGACGGAAACCGGTTCTGACGGAAACCGGTTTTGACGGAAACCGGTTCTCACATAAACTGGTTTGACAGAAACCGGTTCTGACGGAAACCGGTTTTAACGGAAACCGGTTCTGACGGAAACCGGTTTTGACGGGAACCGGTTCTGACGGAAACCGGTTTTGACGGAAACCGGTTCTGACGAAAACCGGTTCTGACGGACACCGGTTCTGACGGAAACCGGTTTTGACAGAAACCGGTTCTGACGGAAACCGGTTTTGACGAAAACCGGTTCTGACGAAAACCGGTTCTGACGGACACCGGTTCTGACGGAAACTGGTTTTGACGGGGAAACCGGTTTCGGAAACCGGTTTTAACGGAAACCGGTTCTGACGGAAACCGGTTTAAACGGAAACCGGTTCTGACGGAAACCGGTTTTGACGAAAACCGGGCTTGACGGGAACCAGGGTTGACGGAAACCGGTTCTGACGGAAACCGGTTTTGACGGAAACTGGTTTTGACGGAAACCGGTTCTGACGGAAACCGGTTGTGACGGGAACCGGTCCTGACAGAAACCGGTTCTGACGGAAACCGGTTCTGACAGAAACCGGTTTTGCCGGAAACCGGTTTTGACGGAAACCGGTTCTGACGGAAACCGGTTTTGACGGAAACCGATTGTGACGGAAACCGGTTCGGACGGAGACCGGTTCTAACCGAAACCGATTCTGACGGAAACCGGTTGTGACGGAAACCGGTTTTGACGAAAACCGGTTCTGACGGAAACCGGTTTTGGCGAAAACCGGTTTTTGACGGAAACCGGTTCTGACGGAAACCGGTTCTGACAGAAACCGATTTTGACCGAAACCGGGCTTGACGGAAACCGGTTCTGACGGCAACCGGTTTTGACGGAAACCGGTTGTGACGGGAACCGGTTTTGACGGAAACCGGTTCTGACGGAAACCGGTTTCGACGGAAACCGTTTTTGACGGAAACCGGTTTAGACGGAAACCGGTTTTGGTGGGAACCGGTTTTGACAGAAACCGGTTCTGACGGAAACCGGTTTTGACGGAAACCAGTTTTGACGGAAACCGGTTTTGACGGAAACCGGTTATGACAGAAACCGGTTCTGATTGAAACCGGTTTGACGGAAACTGGTTTTAGCGGAAACCGTTTTTGACAGTCACTGAAGCCGGTTCTGACGGGAACCGGTTCTGGCGGAAACCGGTTATGACAGAAACCGGTTTTGACGGAAACCGGTTTTGATGGAAACCGGTTCTGACGG
The DNA here is from genome assembly GCA_008828725.1 of Saccharina japonica. NCBI lineage: Eukaryota > Phaeophyceae > Laminariales > Laminariaceae > Saccharina > Saccharina japonica. The sequence goes on from MEHQ01003423.1 coordinate 115,459, forward strand.
AAACCGGTTCTGACGGAAACCGGTTTCGACGGAAACCGTTTTTGACGGAAACCGGTTTAGACGGAAACCGGTTTTGGTGGGAACCGGTTTTGACAGAAACCGGTTCTGACGGAAACCGGTTTTGACGGAAACCAGTTTTGACGGAAACCGGTTTTGACGGAAACCGGTTATGACAGAAACCGGTTCTGATTGAAACCGGTTTGACGGAAACTGGTTTTAGCGGAAACCGTTTTTGACAGTCACTGAAGCCGGTTCTGACGGGAACCGGTTCTGGCGGAAACCGGTTATGACAGAAACCGGTTTTGACGGAAACCGGTTTTGATGGAAACCGGTTCTGACGGAAACCGGTTCTGACGGAAACCGGTTTTGACGGAAACCGGACTTGACTTAAACCGGTTCTGACGGAAACCGGTTTAGACGGAAACCGGTTTTGACGGAAACCGGTTCTGACGGAAACCGGTTTTGACGGAAACCGTTTGGGGGGAAACCGGTTGTGACGGAAACCGGTTCCGACGGAAACCGGTTTTGACGGAAACCGGTTTTGGCAGAAGCCGGTTCTGACGGAAACCGGTTTTGACGGAAACCGATTCTGACGGAAACCGGGTTTCTTTGACGGAAACCGGTTGTGACGGAAACCGGTTCTGACGGAAACCGGTTTTGACAGAAACTGGTTTTGGCGGAAGCCAGTTTTTGACCGAAACCGGTTCTGACGGGAACCGGTTCTGACGGAAACCGGTTTCGACGGAAACCGGCTGTGACGGAAACCGGTTTCGACGGAAACCGGTTATGACAGAAACCGGTTTTGGCGAAAACCGGTTTTGACAGAAACCGGTTCTGACGGAAACGGTTCTGACGGAAACCGGTTTTAACGGAAACCGGTTCTGACGGAAACCGGTTTTGACGGGAACTGGTTCTGACGGAAACCGGTTTTGACAGAAACCGGTTCTGACGGAAACCGGTTTTAACGGAAACCGGTTTTGACGGGAACCGGTTTTGACGGGAACCGGTTCTGGCTGTTAAAGATATTAGGGCGTGAACACCTACATCTCTGTTCAATGTTCATCGCCACTGTTGTTGTAGCCGGATACAGCAGCAGGTGTCACCATACTGCTGCTGTAGCCGGGGGCAGCAATAGATAGCACTGGTACTGCTGTAGCCGGGGGAAGCAATAGGTTGTACTGGTTCCACCACCAGTAGCATGTTACAGCAGCCGAGCACAACAGTACGTAGCACCGGCGACAATAAACGCGGCGTATCATGTTACGCTTCGACCAATATGCGGCTTAACCCATCGGGTTGGTTTTGTTCTTCACGAGGTCCTACGAGTAGATACTCACCGTTTCGACCAGTATGCGGCATAACCCTCTGGGTTGTTTTTTCCTCTCACGAGGTCCTACTGGCTGTAGCGAACGGATCATAGCCTGGGTAGCTGGAGAGAGGGCATGGGCCTACCCCACTCTCTCACTCCTCTCACCACCACCTCTAGACTCAGATGTCTATTGTTCTGCAAGTTTGATTGCCCAATAAGCGGCCCCTCTACAAAATATCAATCTTCTGGGTTTTTATCATCGGTGGATTATCATCTGTCCAACACCAGCATGGCAGCATGCTGCTGCCCGTGTCCGCCTGTGCGACCATCTGTCAAGGGTGTAACAACTATGCCTGAATAGGTTATGAGCTTCGGTATTCAGCAGGGGCACACATCTAAGGATCCTCGAGAGACGACGCCCACACGAGGGATACAAAACGAGCTGGCCTGGAGAAGATTTAGTCGAAAAAACAAACTACAAGTGAGTTCACGTCAAACAACAAATAGCGGGAAGGCTCGACTACGTATGTACGAGTAAAGCATGTGGAAGTCGATCAACTGCCCATCAGGATAGCAGCGCATGGCGCGTCGATTCATACTGTGTCGGGGCGTGTGTGCGACTGTGTTTGCGATTCTACCGGGTCGAGTGTTCAATCTGGTAACAACAGTTCACTCGGGTCGACAGAAATTGCACTACATCCAGACGTCCGCTCATCATCATCAGGATAGCAGTGTATATCACGTCAAATCATACTGCGTCGGGGCGTGTGCAATTGCATTTGTGATTCTACCGAGCCGAGTGTTAAATTATCTGGTAACAACAGCTCACTCGGGTCGACAGGAATTGCACTACATCCAAACGTACGATCATCATCATCAGGATAGCAGCGCATAGCGCATCGATTAATAGCGTGTCGGGGCGTGTGTGTGACTGCGTTTGCGATTCTACCAGGTCGAGTGTTCAATCTGGCAACAACAGTTCGCTCGGGTCGACAGGAATTGCACTACATCCAGACGTCCGCTCATCATCATCAGGATAGCAGTGCATAACGCGTCAAATCATACTGCGTCGGGGCGTGTGTGTTATTGCATTTGTGATTCTACCGGGCCGAGTGTTAAAATATCTGGTAACAACAGTTCACTCGGGGCGATGAACAATTACACTACATCCATAAGAAACACGCAATATACTGTTGTTGCGGTACAATAAGAAGGATAGCAGTACATATATAGCGCGTCGATTCATACTGTGTCGGGGCGAGTGTGGTACTGCGTTTGCGATTCAACCGTGTCGAGTGTTAAAATATCTGGTAGCCACAGTTCACTCGGGGCGATAACAAATTGCACTACATCCATATAAAACCCGCAATATACTGTTGTTGCGGTAAAAAAAGTAGGATAGCAGTACATAGCGCGTCGATTCATACTGTGTCGGGGTGAGTGTGGTACTGCGTTTGCGATTCAACCGGGTCGAGTGTTAAAATATCTGGTTACAACAGTTCACTCGGGGCGATAAAATATTGCACTACATTCATAAAAAACCCGCAATATACTGTTGTGGTAAAAGAAGAGAGTCCAAGCTTATCACAGTGGGAGGAAAATTCAAAGAAACAAACCCGTAATATACTGTTGCGGTAAAGAAGAGAGTCCAAGCTAATCACAGTGGGAGGCGAATTCAAAGAAACAAACCCGTAATATACTGTTGCGGTAAAAGAAGAGAGTCCAAGCTAATCACAGTGGGAGGCAAATTCGAAAATAAACCCTTAATACACTGTTGCGGTAGAAGAAGAGAGTCCAAGCAAACCATAGTGGGATATTAATTAAAAAATAAATGTACCTGCAATACACTGTTGCGGTAAAAGAAGAGAGGCAGCGCAGCAACACCAACGTCTAAATGGCCCTCTTACTATCTACGAACGGGGGACACAGCAGCGACGCTGGCGTTGTTTCGACATGCCCCCGACGACTGAAAAATCGTTCAAAGGGGGAGAAAATGGTGAAATTTCGAACAACTTTCCAGAAGTCATGCAACTAACTACCGGAGGCGGTCCATTGGAGGGCCGCATCGACAAGGGGATCGGATCCTGGAGAAGCTCTACAGCCTATTAATATCTACCTTATCTCCAGCGGGAACTACTACTGCTGAGACTACCATAACTACTCTGCATTTCACGTATATTACTACTCGATCAAGACACGGAGCAAGCTTCGTCGTCGTCATCGTCAGAACCATCATCATCATCATCATCATCATCATCATCATCTTCATCACAACCATCATCATCATCATCATCATCATCATCATCATCATCTTCATCACAACCATCATCATCATCATCATCATCATCATCATCTTCATCACAACCATCATCATCATCATCATCATCATCATCATCGCCATCATCATCATCATGGTAATCGTGTCCGAAAAACGCCGAGTGTATACTCGTAGCAACAACTGGTATGGCAACGACTGATACAGCAACGACTGGTGCATCAACGACTGGTACAGCATCGACGGGTACAGCAACGACTGGTTTGCGTCAGCCATGATCGGTTATTTAGTCAAGTTTCTATCGCTTGCAACAAGTGCTGGTGACCGTTAGTCATGATTGACACTTCAGGCAAGCTTCGATTAGTTCTACCAATACTGGTTATCATTATACCTGGTGAGTAAATTGGTTCACCTTTCCGTTGAGGAGGAGCGTTAAGTGTAGGCTGAGTAACCAATACATAGTATATACGTAGTCAACGTTCAGTACAAGAAGTCACTGCTGATAATAGTAGTAGCAATACGAACAGCATCGTTTCGATATACCCCCTGGAACATACGTCTGGACGATCAAGCGTGTGGTTTGTTTTTTTTCGTTGGCGTTTTGTTTCTTTGCTGTCCACATTGATTGGCAGACACGAGAGAGCTAGCTAATGGGGGAACTACTTTATTTCCATTTTACATATGTGGGGTATCGTTATCGTAGACACCGATGTTTTAATAAAACGTGTTACGTTGAGTACAGAGCCCTTTATCGTGAGCACAGACAGTGAAACGCTGCGATTATTCAAAGTGGTTGGGGTTTCCATTACAGTTGACAAGCTTGACAGTAAAAAAAGACGTTTGAGCTCCGTAGGCGTTTACAACGAATGTCGACAACAGACAGGGTTAACATTAGTCGGTGCTTCAGTGCCCACAACAGTGCGATTTTCATTTCGGGGGAGTGTTAAAGATATTAGGGCGCGAACACCTACATATCTGATCAATGTTCATCACCACTGCTGTTGCCTGGGGGAGCAGTACAGTAGTTAACACTTGCACTGCTGTAGCCGAAGAGAGCAGCAGGTAGCTGTAGCCGGGGGAAGCAGTACGTAGCACTACTGTTATACTGCTGTAAACGGGAAGCAGCAGTCACGATACGTACCCAAGTACCACTCGGTAGCTTCGGGATCGCGACGAGTTAAGAAGCAAGTTTACCGGAGCTACGCCCGGCCAGATCTGGGATCGGCTGACCGCTATTTTCGTCGGCCAACGTAGATAGCACTGGTTCCGCCAATAGTGTGTTGCAGTAGCCGAGCGCAAAAGTATCCCCGGTGATTTTATAAGCAGAAAATAGCAACACACGGCGTATTACGTTGCGGTTCGACTAAGAATGCGGCGTAACTACGACCAGTTCGTTGAGGACCCCGACGGGTTGTATTTGTACGGGGCGGGTAGTTGTTAAATGCCTTGGTGAATGAGCTGATCACTGGAGGAGTATCGTTTCAACGAGTGCTGATGATCGTTAGCCATGATCGGCACTTTAATCAAGTTTTATCGCTTCCAACGAGTGCTGATGACCGTTAGCCATGATTGGCCTTTTTAAAAAATTTATATCGCTTCCAACGAGTGCTGATGATCGTTAGCGGGATCGGCACCTTGGTCAATTTTATATCGCTTCCAACGAGTTCTGATGATCGTTAGCCATGATCGGCACTTGAGTCAATTTTATATCGCTTCCAACGAGTTCTGATTATCGTTAGCCATGATCGGCACTTTAGTCAAGTTTCTATTTTGCTTCCAACGAGTGCTGATGATCGTTAGCCATGATCGGTACTTTAGTCAAGTTTTGTTTTGCTTCCAACGAGTGCTGATGATCGTTAGCCATGATCGGCGCTTTAGTCAAGTTTCTATTTGCTTTCAACAAGTGCTGATGATCGTTAGCCATGATCGGCGCTTTAGTCAAGTTAAGTATACGTGTAGGCTAGGTTATGATGCAAAACACATTAGCAGTAAGTACTCAGTAGCCATCTAGCCGTAAATATGGTGTTGCTCTAGTACATACCAGTACAACAGCGCGATTTCCATTAAGAGGGAGTATTAAAGATATTAGGGCGTGAACACCTACATCTCTGTTCAATGTTCATCGCCACTGTTGTAGCCGGATACAGCAGCAGGTGTCACCATACTGCTGCTGTAGCCGGGGGCAGCAATAGATAGCACTGGTACTGCTGTAGCCGGGGGAAGCAATAGGTTGTACTGGTTCCACCACCAGTAGCATGTTACAGCAGCCGAGCACAACAGTACGTAGCACCGGCGACAATAAACGCGGCGTATCATGTTACGCTTCGACCAATATGCGGCTTAACCCATCGGGTTGGTTTTGTTCTTCACGAGGTCCTACGAGTAGATACTCACCGTTTCGACCAGTATGCGGCATAACCCTCTGGGTTGTTTTTTCCTCTCACGAGGTCCTACTGGCTGTAGCGAACGGATCATAGCCTGGGTAGCTGGAGAGAGGGCATGGGCCTACCCCACTCTCTCACTCCTCTCACCACCACCTCTAGACTCAGATGTCTATTGTTCTGCAAGTTTGATTGCCCAATAAGCGGCCCCTCTACAAAATATCAATCTTCTGGGTTCTTATCATCGGTGGATTATCATCTGTCCAACACCAGCATGGCAGCATGCTGCTGCCCGTGCCTACCTGTGCGACCATCTGTCAAGGGTGTAACAACTATGCCTGAATACTGGCGGAATCCGGTTTTGACGGAAACCGGTTTTGACGGAAACCGGTTCTCACATAAACCGGTTTTCGCGGAAACCGGTTGTGACGAAAACCGGTTCTGGCGGACACCGGTTCTGACAGAAACCGGTTTTGACGGAAATCGGTTTTGACGGAAACCGGTTCTCACATAAACCGGTTTTCGCGGAAACCGGTTGTGACGAAAACCGGTTCTGACGACACCGGTTCTGACAGAAACCGGTTTTGACGGAAATCGGTATTGACGGGAACCGGTTTCGACGGAAACCGGTTTTGGTGGGAACCGGTTTTGACGGAAACCGGTTTTGACGGCAACCGGTTTTGACGGAAACCGGTTTTGACGGAAACCGGTTCTGACGGAAGCCGGTTTTGGCGGAAACCAGTTTTGACGGAAACCGGTTCTGACGGAAACCCGTTTTGATGGAAACCGGTTGTGACGGAAACCGGTTCTGACGGAAACCGGTTTTGACAGAAACCGGTTCTGACGGAAACCGGTTCGGAAGCCGGTTTTGGCGGAAACCAATTTTGACGGAAACCGGTTTTGACGGAAACCGGTTCTGATGGAAACCGGTTGTGTCGGAAACCGGTTGTGACGGAAACCGGTTTTGACAGAAACCGGTTCTGACGGAAACCGGTTCTGATGGAAACCGGTTTTGACGGAAACCGGACGGAAACCGGAAGGAAACCGGAAATAAGCCGACAGGAAACCGGAAGGAGTCCGGAAGGAAACCGGAAAAAAAGGAAGGAAACCCGAAATAATTTTCCGAAGGATGTTTTCGAAGGAATTGTCCGATTGAAATAGCCAAAGGAAGTACCAGAAGGACAACGGAAGGAAACCGGAATAAAAAAGGAATTACCGGAAGGAAATCGGAAGGAAACCGCAAGAAACGGGGCGAGTAGGATGGCGTCTCAACTTTGCCCTGCAGCTTCGCCCTGCTGTATTCAAGCGCGCAAACAACCGCACACGCACGTCTTCCTGGTGCGCCTCATTTGTTTTCGGAAACAATCATGAGCAGCAACACAACAGGCAAAACCCTTGAATGGAAAGCAAAAATGAGGGACGAAACAGGAAAGAAACGACTACCAACACCAGGTATGAAACACAGGGGGGAAACCGGATCGGAACAGAATCGGATTGAAACCGGGTCGAAACCAAGAGGTGGTCGCGTCGAAACCGGAAGGAACGGGTCGGGAAAAAAATCCGATTGGAACCGGATCGAAACTAAAAGTAGTCGCGTCGAAACCGGAGGAACGGACCGGAAGAAAATCGGACTGAAACCGGATCAAAACCTAAAGGAAGTCACGTGGAAAAACCGGAAGAATATCGAATCGAAACAGGAAGGAAACTAGCATATTATCGGATCGAAAACAGAAAAAATGAAATCGGATTGAAACCGCAAGGGAACCGGAAGGAAATATATAAAGATTGGATTGAAATCGGGAAGGGAACTAACTGGACTACAAAAATATAATCGGATTGCCACCGAACGAAGTGAATCGGTTTGAGACAGGAATAATGAAGAATGGATGGAAACCGGAAAGAAACCGGAAATGGTAGCGCCGGAGCGGGATTGTGCTGTGATGAGATCGTCAGGGGTCGGCTGAGGAAAAATACGCCAGAGTCATGCCTGATGGAGTGAGATCGAGGGGTCAGACAGACACAGACCAGCAAAAACTGAGCTTGCGTTTCAGAGATCCCAACCAATGCTATATTTCGACCCTTTTCGTTCAAACACGAGATTATTGCACCGCTGGAACAGGGACGGAACACGCTCAGACAGGCATTGTGCAGTCGCGAGATTCGGCCAATTTGTTCCGCCGGAATCTCGCAGTCCCGATTTTTAACCGCGCGGGGATACTCCTGGAGAATCTCAAATGAAAATCTGGACTTTGTGCGATATTAAAAGTTTTTTTTTTTCCCTTTGCAACGTGCGTGAAGTGGGGGGGGATTCATGTGGTCGACGTTCACGGCAGTGGGGTGATTAATATATAGCCTCCCCCCCCATGCGAGGGTATATGGTGTATGGTACTACGACTATGGCCATGCACGACATGAGTACACCCCCGCCCCACCGAATTGATAGCAGACAGCGGAAAGAGGCAACGGGACGGCAACCTGCTCAGATTCCTGTCTTATTTTACGGTGCTATGGTATATACGAGAGTCTACGAGTAGTAGTACCTGGTGGTGGAGTAAGAGCGATGGTGAATATCTGTAGGTCAGGAGGTAGCTAAAAAAGGTACCCGGTGCAACACGTTCTACCGGTGGCACGTACGTCGTAAGTCCCCTCCGTACGACGACATCATGGCTATTGTTGCTGATGATGGATGGTGCAACATATATATGATGACCAACATCGAACACAAGTATCTGGTAAGCACATACACATTATATCGGGTACGAGTACAAGTTACCCCTTGCACGTTCCATGAGATCTCTCTCTTTTCCCTTATCCGGTTTTATTTCGTCTTGAACCCACTATCACAAGATATATATAAAACATATTATTATGTACGTATGATACGTACCACCTGTACAGTTCAGTACCTGGTATAAACAAGTAAACAAGTAAACAGACACATTCATCGTAGTGTGTACCCATCAATTAAGTATGCAAGTAGACAGCAAGCAGTGCCTCAACAGCAGTGCCCGTTTTATTCAAAACACAAGACACTTTCTAATTGATATCGTTCTACAGCTACAAAGAGAAAGAAAGGAAGGAAGGCCTATCCATGCGAGCACAGCCCCCACGCGCATCGCCCCTGCCATTCACTTCGACAAAAACACATCACTACGAAAACTACAGTAGTGCTAGTACAAAAACATATGTGCTCGTCCCCCTGTTCCACAAGTCGCTTGCTTATACTCTCCAAATCCCCATTTTAGTGCCCACCAGTTTGCTACTACTACTTTTGCTGCTCGTATTATATAGGTCTACCTCTGCCGCTGTATATGGGACCCCTCTGTGTGCCACTGTGGGGAGAGGGGGGGGGGTCCGCAGAATATGAAAAATGCATACCAGGTATCGACGAAAACATATTGGCCCAATACAAATACAACTATCACAGCAGTATACCCTGGTACGTATGCTGCTGTTCTACTACGTCGGGCCTTCGTGCTTTAATGCTGTCGACACCGAGTCGTCGTCGCCATAGTGCTCAACAAGCATACGAACAAAACGCTTTCGCTTTCCAAGCCAAAAACACTTAAAAGAAACAAAATCCATCCTGCATGGCTATTTCCATCGCCCCACCGCATCCCACCTGAGAGCCCACATCATTCATTTTCCGTTCGTGTCATTTAAGAGTGAGTACGTCGTAGTCCACTCAACCCAATCCGATCCAATCCAATCCAATCCAGGAACGCTCTAACGTAAAAACAAATACCAGGTACGAAGTATGTCATCATTGCTAACATTACGGTGCCACCGCCAAAAGTATGGCTGTCTATGAATACCCCATGTCTCCAGAAAATTACGTGTTTTTTTTTTTTCAAACAATCGAATTAAAAGTCATCTCTGGCGCAAAAATCCTTCCTAGAGACAGAAAAGAAAGCAACTCCACCTTCATCAATGTCACACACCGTGTCATCCAGGTACACCTTTCACCCAAATCAGAAATTTCTTGCAAAAGCATTGTCCAATCAGAAAACTGTGGGCGCGAACGCTTCCACCAACCGGAAATCTCGAAGTATCCCTAGAAAAAGAACAGATCAATCAGAAAACTGCGGGGGCGAAGTTTCCACCGATCATAATTTTTCTGGAAAATATAGACCGATCAGAATACTGCGGGCGCGAAGTTTCCACCAGTCAGAAATTTCCTGTCAAAAATAGGCCAATCAGAAAACTGCGGGCGCGAAGGTATACCGGAAGAATATCATCCTGTATATAATAGTAACGAACATCAATGGCGGCAACTGCTGTCAAACGAAAACACCTAAAATCAGAACTTGCGCACATCAACAACAATACACCAGGTACGGTACGTACGCATGGAAAACCACACAGACAAGTCAGTGTCGCTTGTGGAATATCGAACTCCGACCAAGGGACGCCTCGACACACCCCACCCGAAAAAGGAAAGGGACACGCCCACAGTTGTCGCTTCGGATCAAACAATCATACAACAAACTCAACCCCCCCTGTTTCACAAAAGGAAGAAAGGTAAAAATATATATCATCGTTCACGCCAGGCCTGTTGAAACACTTCTGCTCTCCTCATAATAAATAATACACTTCACTCCAGCCCTCAAAATATTGAATGAAGCACATGCCTGCATGAAGGACATGCATGCATGCGGTGCTTGCATGATGGTGACCTGATGGCTGAAGTGTATCTGGGGCCACACCTGATCCCGTAGTTCCCGATGCAATATATATATATATCGATCTCCCTCTCTCCCCCATCTTTTTCGTGATACTATCCGACGTAATGCAAATTATTTCTACTGCGGATCTGCCCGGCCCGGCCCGGCCAACGGCCTCCGTTGACCTACCGCAAAAAGAGAAGGAAACCAATCAACGCCTTCCTTTACTTCTGAAGACGATGATGCGAAATCATTTTTTTTTTGTCAACGAAAGGCGACAACACCAACCCGAGTGCACCGTTAGGACCGCCGCGCCGCCCCGCGCCGCCCCCCCCCTCCCCCCCCCTCCCGCCCACACACTGCAACTACCGCCCCCCCCCCCACTTTTGGCTTTTTTTTTTTCGCTCGTCTGAAAGGGGTCGTGGTCATGCGTCAAATGACTAAGGCAAGCAACAAATGAGTACGCCCCCCCCCCCCCACCGCCCCCGCCCTCCCGCCCACACACATACATTTAGCTATTTCTCACTGTTGTACTGCTTGTACACGAACAACGGCGCGGGAGCCCACACAAAAAAAACGCCTGTCAGCTGTCCACCCACCAGCCCGCACAACTCTCCAATTTCCGCCTACAACGAGAAGAAAGACGATAACCATCACCCCCACCACCCGCCCCCACCCCCCTGTCATAAAGCTAACGCCCCAAAGCATGGCCATGAGTACAACAGCCGCTTTCCCGCTGCCACGAACACTTCCGGCCGCTTCGCGCATGGTTGCTAGCAATGTCTGCCCGCGTAGGTGAAAACCCGGACATTCTCCCGTCCGACATTGTAGGATGCGAAGGCGTCTATGCGTCATACGCCTATGGCCATGCATGAATATCGACTACACAACCCCCCCCCCCCCTGCCCACACGCCTTCTTATATCACCAGTTCCATTTCTCCCAAGTGAAAACAAACAAAGAGCCTTCACGCCTCGGAAGTTTTTGGGCTTGAAAAAGGTGTCCGTCATCATCAGCAGCACATCTCCCACACCACACGCAAGCTTGGGACTCAAAAAAAAAAACGCAAACACACACACATCGCGACAGGAGAAAAAAAAACATTGTTGATTGGGACTCGGACAACATCATTGCGAATCGTCGCCGTCAACAATCAGCCTGGCAGTTTTGTTTTTGGCGGTTTTTATTTTTTATTTAGTCGGCTAAAAACTAATAAAAGAGGCAAAGAAAACAATATGTATACATCAGGCGCCGGGCAAATGTGCGCTTTCCCTTTCCGCACTCAATACATATGCTCTCTCACCCTCACACAGAACCAGAGTCGTAAACAAAAAAGCTGTGCAGGGGCACAAAGGCAAAAAGCCACTAAGGCACAAAGGCTAAAAGCCACTAAGGCACAAAGGAAAAAAAGCCGGATCGCAAATCGGCTCCGTACACGGGTGATTCAAGTAGGGGGGCTTACATATATCCAAACCCATCTTGACAGTGGACAAGGGCAAAACATCAGGGTGTGTGTGGTAATAAACCGTTTCGTTCGTGAATCGGGGGCATATCCAAACCCATCTCGATCGCGGACGAGGGCAAAACGGGGTCACAATTCGATCCCTTATAACTATCCAACGGCAAACGGGGGGCAAAACATATATTCAAACCGACCTACTACTGTGTGTTGGTGCTCGTAGCGAACAGACAGGGACAACGTGGGATACAAATTCAGCCCCCCTGTGTACACGACGAGCGAAACAGGCCGTAGCTTTTTTTATCCAAACCAATATCCCGTCAACAACAGTAACAAACAAACGCGGAAGTAGTCGTCGGGTCGCGAATAATCTGCCCTCTACGTACCACGTGAAACGGGGGCTACGTGTAACATGTCCAAACCGGTCATCTCCTCGTCGACAGGGGCACAAATAAATCCGAGGGTCCATAACAACAGCGTAACCAGACAAAGGGTTTACCGGGAAAATCCAAACCGACCTCAACGGCGGACAAGGCCAAAGAAAGCCGGGTCGGGGTGAAGGGCGGGAGCATACTATGCTAACCGATCTCGTCACCGTTCCGTGCAACAAGCGCGAAGTGGGGTGGGGTCGCAAATTGGCCCAGTACACGAGCAGGAGAGGTGATATCCATACACACACACACCCACCCACCCACTCACCCAAACCGATCTCGTCCACAGACGAGGGCAAACTCGGGGTCGCAAATAAATCAGCCCGTACAACACAGGTATAATAGGTGAGAAAGGGAGGCATGTATTTTCAAACCGATCTGGTCAATCAACAGAAAAGAAAGCGACAAAAGCGGGATTACAAAAGTAGTAGTCGGTCGTCCTGCACACGGGGGAGAACGGGGAGCATATGTTATCTATATCCAAACCGATCTCGACAGCGGACAAGCGCAAAAGAAAGCAGGCAGGTCACAAATCGACCCTGCAGTACACCACCACAACAACAAACGACTTAGGGGCGACAAAAGCCAAACCGATCTGGTCAACAACAACAACAAACAGGCGAGGACAGAGCGGGCTCACAAACCATTCCGTAACACGGGATAAACGGGGGGCATATATATTCAAACCGATCTCGTCAGCAGACAAGGACTGCCGACAAAGCGGGGTCGCCAATCGGTCCTGTACACAGGTGAACGGGTAGCACAAACATATGAAAACCCCGTTTTATCAACTGATATACAAGGGCAAAGAAAGCGGGGTGTGGCAAATCGGTTCCCCCCCAACCGGGACAATATCCAAACCCACCTCGACAGCGAACAAGAACAAAGCTGAGTCAAAGGTCGGTCCTGTACACACGTGAGTGGGTTTGCAGGGGGCACATACAGCCAGGCCGACCTCGTCAACAACAGACATGGGCAAAGCCGGGTCACAAATCGGCCCACAACACAAATGAACGGAGGGGGAAATCCAGACATCTTTATTTTCGACGGCAAACCGAGAAAAAAAATCAACCGTTCTTTGTTCCCCCCCCCCCCGTCCTCCGTCCCCCGCCCACCCCTAAGATAAAAACACATTCAGCGGGAGACAAGAGCAACCGATCGTATGTATGGTGCAAAAAAAACTCTTGTGAGAAGAGTGCATTTATTTCTGTCTTTATATCTGTTGTGGTTGCCCAAAACACTTCGCGGAGTGCATTTATTTCTCGTTTTTTTTTGTATCCGTTGGTTGCCCCGTCCCTTCTACTGCCACAGAGCCCACACCGATAGAGCCGTTGAGTGCCGGCGTTACTACTGCCGAAGGACCCATTACTCTTTCACCACGCTGCTCGGAAATATAGAGTCGCCGATGATGACGAAACAGTAGTACCCCCTAGCCATACACAATTGCCGCCAGAATTTCCCAAGAAGAGCAGTGCATCATTTCTCAGAGCCGTGTTTTTCACTTCCGAGAGCAGCAGTGCTGCAGCGTACACAGCCATCGATGCTGTATAGGGTACACAGCCACTGCTGTGCGGTACAGCCATCGCTGTAAGATGCAGCCATCTCGGCGCCTGTACCACCACGTCCCCTATTCCCCCCCCCCTCCCCCGTCCCTCCTCCTCCTCCCCCTCCTCGACTCAAGCCACATACACCATCCTCCTCCTCCTCCTCCTCCTCCTCGACTCAAGCCACATACACCACCACGTTTTTCGTAAATATGGCAGAAGTCAAAAACTAACTACAATAAACACCACTAAGTTTTTCTACAGAAAATACCCCACCACTATAAAAAACTAATAATACCGCGGAAGCCCCCGATTCGACCGCGTTTTTTTCCTCTTCAGATCTACCCCACCCACAGTTCCAACTCCGGGGTGGGACACAAACGTGTGAGAGGCGAAAAAAAAAACAAAAGGCAAGTAAGTCCACCGCACCATCGAGGCAAAACGTTTTTTTTTTTTTTTTTTTGTACGTCGTACTCGTACTTGCTTTGCTATAAGCAGTAGACTTTCAAGGCAGATCTACTACTCCCGATCTTGCCTGATTTAGCTCATGTTGCCGGGTGGGTGGGACGCGTATCACCTGCATGATCTAGACATGGTAGCGCATATTTTCTGGATTGGATATGTACTATAAGGAAGATCCTGCACAGATCAGACATACGGCAGTGAGATACAGTATAGATCTGATGATTATCTGTAGATGATCTGACCTATGATCTGTCCGAGTGCTCTGCAGTGTGAAATTCAATTGTTTCGGGGCGCTGCTCTACAGACACCCTTCCTCCGCCTGCCTTTCCCTTTCATTGCCCCCCCCCCTCCCGAATTAATMTAACTCATTGGAGCTGTCGTCCATATGCAAGTCCGACTCAAGCGGTTCTTAGCTTGGATGCAGCCACCCTCCATGCGACTCGCCAATCACCTCACGGCGCTTCGCGCTTGGTGCATAGCAATGTCTGCCTGGTTGGTGAAAACCCAACGCGCTCCGTCCCGGACATTGTAGGGATGCGAGGGTCTATGGTCATACGACTACGGCCATGCACAACATGAGTACACCCCCCCCCCTCAACGCGTAACCCCTAAGCCGCGCTACGGCAGGTATTGGGGTACCGCTGTAACACTTTTGAGCCCGAACATTTATCATTTGCCGGGGGGSCTCAACCATTGCATCAACCATGGCATCAACCATGGCATCAACCATTNCCCCCCCCCCCTCTTTTTCCCACGACTCTTGAATTCCCACTATGTCTAGGTCGCGCTCACTTAGTTGTTCGGGTATTTCTATCCTCTTGCGCTCTCCGCAAATGAGGGGGGGGGTGTACTCATGTTGTGCATCGGCCGTAGTCTATGACCATAGACCCTCGCATCCCTACAATGCGGGACGGAGCAGCGTTGGGTTTTCACCAATCAGGCAGACATTGCTAGCACCAAGCGCGAAGCGCCGTGAGGTGTTCGGCGAGCGCACGAAGGGTGAGCTGCATCCAACTAAGAACCGCTTCTGAGGCGGACTTGCATATGGATCGACAGCTCTCAATGAGTTYAATTATTTCGGTGTGGGGGGGGGGTGAAGAAAGGGGAAAGGCAGGACGGGAGGAGGCGGTGAGTCAGCGTCACGAAACATAAATTTCACACCTAACGATGATCGGACAGATCATCAATCATCTACAGATATATCATCAGATCCACTACTGTCCTACCTGCCGTTGATCTAGTGTGCAGGATCTGCCATAGTACACATCCAATCCATGAAAATATGCGCTATTCATAGATCATGCGGTATACCGTCCCACCCACCCGGCAACATGAGCTAAATCAGGCAAGATCGGGAGTAGTAGATCTGCCTTGAAAGGTCTACTGCTTATAGCAAAGCAAGTACGAGTACGACGTACACAAAAAAAAAAAAAAAAACGTTTTGCCTCGATGGTGCGGTGGACTTACTTGCCTTTTGTTTTTTTTTTCGCCTCTCACACGTTTGTGTCCCACCCCGGAGTTGGAACTGTGGGTGGGGTAGATCTGAAGAGGAAAAAAACGCGGTCGAATCGGGGGCTTCCGCGGTATTATTAGTTTTTTATAGTGGTGGGGTATTTTCTGTAGAAAAACTTAGTGGTGTTTATTGTAGTTAGTTTTTGACTTCTGCCATATTTACGAAAAACGTGGTGGTGTATGTGGCTTGAGTCGAGGAGGAGGAGGAGGAGGAGGAGGATGGTGTATGTGGCTTGAGTCGAGGAGGGGGAGGAGGAGGAGGGACGGGGGAGGGGGGGGGTATAGGGGACGTGGTGGTACAGGCGCGAGATGGCTGCATCTTACAGCGATGGCTGTACCGCACAGCAGTGGCTGTGTACCCTATACAGCATCGATGGCTGTGTACGCTGCAGCACTGCTGCTCTCGGAAGTGAAAAACACGGCTCTGAGAAATGATGCACTGCTCTTCTTGGGAAATTCTGGCGGCAATTGTGTATGGCTAGGGGGTACTACTGTTTCGTCATCATCGGCGACTCTATATTTCCGAGCAGCGTGGTGAAAGAGTAATGGGTCCTTCGGCAGTAGTAACGCCGGCACTCAACGGCTCTATCGGTGTGGGCTCTGTGGCAGTAGAAGGGACGGGGCAACCAACGGATACAAAAAAAAACGAGAAATAAATGCACTCCGCGAAGTGTTTTGGGCAACCACAACAGATATAAAGACAGAAATAAATGCACTCTTCTCACAAGAGTTTTTTTTGCACCATACATACGATCGGTTGCTCTTGTCTCCCGCTGAATGTGTTTTTATCTTAGGGGTGGGCGGGGGACGGAGGACGGGGGGGGGGGGTGATTTGTTTTATCTGGCCACAAGCCAGGCTCCATTTTTTTTCTAATCGCGGTCGACCGGTCGGGCGTTAGTTACAGCAGCCATCTTGAAAGGGGCCGCTATCCCTATTTTTTAGGGGCGCGGGTCAAAGTTAGAAACTCGCATTCGTGTGGATACTGCAGTAGGTTCCCTTCCCCTAGATAGTACCACCTATCGCCTCATTATACACGAAACCAAGGTGACCACCCAAGACACCCAGGGTCTCTTTTGTCACTTGTCACCCCCACATTCGCTCGTGCCAAAAATACGCACCGTCAAGAGCACCAGTAGACGCTAGCATCGACCCGCCGACCCAGACTGTGTTGTTGTGGTCATCTTCCGGAACCATCACCGTGAACTTCAGCTTGATCCCGCTTGCCCTGAGGACGACAAAAAAACACGCGAAATGGAGGACGAACACACCATTTAATACCACAAATATCATATTAGCACATGAGTGTTGGGGGTGTTGCATATATAATATCGTATCGAAAATTCCGATAAAATCGAAACATTAAAGTATCGAGCTCGTTCTGAGGATGACCAGAAACGAGAGTGGAGGACATACATATCATACCATACCTATCACACCTGTGTTTTTTATTTTTTTTTATTTTTATATATATCCTACTCGTGCGAAGCACCATGTAAATGTTTGGAGATAGTCGCATCGAAAATTTCCCAGAAATCGAAAAATCAAGTATCGAGCTTTTGCTGCGAGGATTGCGAAACACGCGAATGGATGTATCATACCACATGTATCATAGAACAGTACAAGTGTTGGATATCGCATCGAAGTTATTCCATAAATCGAAGAAAAACTCAAATATCGAGCTTTTGCTTTGAGGATTGCGAAACACGCGCCAAACGGAAAACACATCGTACCAAACATACCTCCCAGGTACCAGATATCAATGACATTACAGCAGTGTTGGATAATATATCGTATAACGATACTAAACCATCGCACTACCAGGTATCAATTACGACAGTACAGCAGTGTTGGATATATATCAATCGTGCCCCTGATAAACGTTTCGATGATATCCAAACCATCGGAGTACTGCGACCCAACACATGAGAATGGAGCACACGCACACACACATGATACCCCCAAACATCTCCAGGGAGTCAGTCAGCAGTGTTGGATGAAAAATCGAGCCTCTTGATAACGCGTCGGTGATACCAAACCATCTTACTACTACGACCCAACACACGAGAATGGAGGACACCCACACCCACACACACACACACACATGATACCTCCAAACATCTCCAGGGAGTAAGCAAGTACACCGTAACGATTACAGGGTATCATAGTAAATAGGACCAAATTTTGATAGTGAAAATTGGGGAGTACATAGGTTTTCGTGTGTACCGTAAGTCCTATTTACTACCACTCTGTTCCGAAATATAAGCACCTTTTACACACTGATATTCAGTAAAAAAGGTGCTTATATTTCGGGACAGAGTGTTAGTGTTTACTATGGTACACCGTAATAATGCTGTCGCAGATAACCTCTGTCTGCACTGCTGTGCACGTTCTCGCTTACCGAGCGGTCCTGGTGAGCTCCCTCTGCAGGCGACGGTTGAGACCCACCATCTCCGTCGTGCCCCCCGTCAAGATCACCGTCTGCGCCAGAATCGCCCACGTCTTGCGCTCGCAGGCCAAGATAGCTGTCGTCGTCGGAGAAGAAAGCGATAGCGTTAGCGTAAGCACAGCCGCGGGGCGAGGCGGCGAGGGGGGGGGGGGGGCCCCCCCCGTCTCGAAAGGGATGCGTGGTCAATGGTCAAATGACTACGAGGCAAGCGACAAATGAGTACGCCCCCCTTAAATATATGATATATCTATAGGTTGGGTTGGCGTCGGTTGGCAACGACGCTGTAAAACACGCCACTCGCTGCGTGAGCTAGACAACCAGGGTGCCGTTTTTTTTTGTTTTTTTTTTGGCGGTCACCAAAGCTGGCGGTCGAGTAGATCATTTGTGCGGGGTCGGAGAACCTATGTCCGCACAAGGGGAATGGTCGTATCACGTAGTGTTAATATGGTAAGGCGTCCGCGAGGCAGTTACATAGTAAAACCCATTGCTGTCTCCGGAAGTGGCCACACCAGAAATTAAATTAACTCATTGAAGCTGTCGTCCATATGCAAGTCCGCCTCAGAGGCGGTTCTTAGCAGGATGCAGCTCACCCTCCATGCGACTCGCCCAATACCTCACGGCGTTTCGCGCTTGGTGCAAGCAATGTCTGCCTGGTTGGTGAAAATCCCAACGTCGCTCCGTCCCGGCATTGTAGGGATGCGAGGGTCTATGGTCATATGACTACGGCCGTGCACGACATGAGTACACCCCCCCCC